>JAWWNH010000022.1:6997500-7202836 GCA_034641385.1 Darevskia mixta
TTATAAACCTTTTTGCAACTTGTATTTTCTCCAATAATCCCCTCTCTGAATGGGAACTTGAACTTGATCGCCTGTTGTCTGCACCAGCCCTGCGGCTGTGATAAACTGTCTTACAGATCTATTGGCTTGATTTCTGCAAATATATATTTTAAATGGTTAACAACAAATATATTTACAACACTGATCTCACTGTCCATTAAGGCATTTTTTCAGTAGATTTGGAAACCCCTAACCGAAAAACTTCTGAAGAACTGAACTTTTTTCATTCTGTAACACAAGCAGATATTATAGGTCAATTGCTGAAGAAGAACATGAGCCATTTTGTATGCTAAGGTTTAAGGCTGTTTCTTATTTTCACATAGAAGGAATACATGCATACACACATACATGCTCAAGAGGCTGCACATAGAGCCATTCACAGCAATGTAAGTAATGTAATAACAGTGATTTACTGTTCAAGGTTCAATTTTCTAAACACCTTAATGGCTTCCAGGGTGACTGTTAGTAATATGGCTGTATGCGAATATTATAAATCTTGAAATATTGATTGGGCATTGACAAGATTGTGGCATGGCACATTAATTTAAAAAAAAAAACTATTCTGAATATATCATTTTAGTAAATGTAAAATCTGTTGTGAAATAAGGATAGAAAATGAATTATAATAAAAACAGGCCATAGAGCCCTCAGAATGGTTCTTTGGGCTTGATACTTCACATAAGACTTGAACATTCCTTTGCCGTATGGGACAACCTTGAAGCCAATAGTTGTTGACTCTGTTCAGAAGTCTTCAAATCTTGTCATTTTAAATTTAATTCAAATGGATTTAGGATACATTTACATTATTTTATGGAATATTGTTTTTAGATAGCTTTGCAAAGTACCAAAATTTATATTCTTTAAGCATCAAATTGAGAACTTGGGGGGGGGGTGTTAAATTTAAATTCTGGATATTTCACTGCATTTAACTTTGCTTTTATTTTAGCTTTGGTTAGTTCTACATAGAAAAGGTTTAAAGTAAAATGTAACTTAAAATATTTTCAAGATATTATTCACCATTACATAGTACAAAACGTTGCTATAACATAAATTGTAACTAATGTTAGTTGGAAAGCAGGAAATAATGTATTTTAAGTGCAGTTGGATATAAAGAGAAAATTCTGATGTGTTTGGAAATAGAGCAATTTGGTTGGGAAACTGTGAAGTCTTAAAAGGTTTGATACATCTGAAAAAAATTGCTGGGGGAACATTATAGTTTTCTTTCACAGTCCAAGAGTTTAACTAGGTGGCATTCAACACTGCATCTAGCTGCATCATTCTCTATCACTTGGGTGACTGTACAACATTTAACATATTTAAAGCAACAGTTTGTCAAGGAGTGGGAATGCTGTTCATAGTTCAGTTGATGTTTTAAAAACAAAACACCTAATTGAGAGATAATTAGTCTCCAATCACACACTGTTTTAATTTGTATATCATTTGAATGCCTGAGATAAGATTTTTACAAACTAATGTACTGATTGCTTTGGGTTCCCCCTCACCCAGACCAGGCCATGATCCACTGCTGATTTCTAGAACATAATGTGTGTGTGTGTGTGTGTGTGTGTGTGTGTACATACATACACACACACATACTGTATTTCATATGAAAGATATATCTGTGATATTTTACAAGCATATACTGAGATTTGCTTCTGCAATGTTTATTTCATTTATGTAATTAATTAAGTAAAATGTAGCTATCACATTTAATGTTTAATAGCAAATCTAATCAATGATAGATTTTACTTTCATTCCAAAGCAAAGGATGAGGCTGGTAACTCAGGCCATAGCATTGTGCTGTGAGATCTTGGCTGTACCTTAAAGCATTAATAATTCATACTCATGATGTACTGGGCCATGGAAATCTAGGAAGGTCATGGTTGATAATTTTTGCTCAGAATTCTTTTTACAAATATATATATATATATGGTTTGGGCTGTCCAGTGATCAGCCCTTCTCAGCCCTTGGCCTTGTCAAGTACTTCAGGGGATGGTCACTCTAGCTATCAGAAGAGGACACCAGGGATCTGCTTCAAGGCAGTGTCAGTGCATTAAAATCTTCCTGGCTGTTTTAAAATAATACTTACATTGGTTAAGAGAATAAGACAAGATATTAAGTGTTTCCTCGAGGAAATGTTTGTTTTCATACCACAATCCTAAATATTTATAAGCATTCATTTCAAAGTGATGGAGAGGAAGGAATATGGATAGAGTATATTCCTCTAGGATATTACTGGAAGATCCACAATAGCAAAATTGTGCATATTGATGACATATAAGACATGGGAGAATTTGTTATAGTGTACTAATGATTTGAATGAAATTTTGGGTTTGTTCTCCCAGTGGTTCCTCTAAAGTTTCTATTGATGGTAATATGACATTATTATTTTTGACTGCTTAATCAAAACACAGCAGTCATACTGCAAAGCTAGTGATGTTCAATAACACCCTAAGAATGGTCAGCTGCGGTTCTTGAGTGAAAATAGTCATGAATAGCACTAGATGGTTGTTTCTCCGCCTGACCTTATACAACCCATATATTAGGAAGTATTCAAGTGGTTAATCTCTTGTGCATCAAGGGAAATAGATTCCCCCCCCCCATAGCTCTTACTTTTCCCATAGCTATTACAAAAGGGGGAAATGCTGTTTAATGCATACTGTGCCTGTAATAACCTCCCTAAGCTGATTAAGCACTTTTTGTAAAATGATTACACTGATTTTTCTAACCTAATAAAGTTAATTTAAATTCATGCGTATTCACTATAAAAAACCCTGCATTTGTTTAGAAAATACTTTTTAAAATTGTGTTTGTCTGTGCCAGTGAGGTGGTATGGGGAAAAAATCAATTGCAGTGGTATTACTTGCAAAGCAATCAATTTGCTTCTATTGTAAGTCGAAGACGTATCCTGAAGGGTTGAAAGAGAGATCCATGGTTACTGCTCTTTTCTTTCTTTAAGTGAATGAGCCACATTTTCTTCTTCTGATTATTGTTCAGGGTGTATATAAAGTTTACAAGAACAATACTTAAATGTTTGTATAAATTTGGCTTATCCCCTGTTTTGAACTGCTCCTCTGACAAGTCGCTCAGTAAACAGTTCAGCTGCCAGCTTAGTATTTTCACCAGGGGTGCAAACATAAACCCATTAACCAGGGAGTCTGCTCTGTTGTGCCCAATGTGGCTTACTTTGAGTAGAAATGTGTATGATTGCAGTATAAGTGTATGCCATGGGAAGACTTGCTGCTTTCATTGTCAGTTTTAATGTTCAGAAATTTTGCAGAGAATAAGTTCAAAAGACATTGTTTCCTGTGGTGCCACTGGCTCTAAGAACTGGTAGCAAGGTTTTATTTTCAAAACTAAGCTCACTTGGGTTTCACAGGGAGACTTTAAATGCAGTACATCAGTTTGCATATTTTTTATTATAAGGAAGTAGTGACTTTTCTATCTACTGTTTCTTGGGTTTAATTTATTTAAATTAATTTAAGTTCTATACCACTCTTCATCCAAAGATCACAGGGTGGTTCATAATATAAAAACACAAAAATTACATACCATAATAATGAACACAAACAGTAACTCCCTCCCACACATTTTTTAAAGCCATGGATTTTTTAATAAGCCAAAGGCCTGGGAATCACAGAGGAAGAACATGGAGAAGAGGGATGTTTTTGCCTGGTGCCTAAAGATATGTAATGAAAGTGCCAGGTGAGCCTCCCTGGGAAGAGCATTCCACAAGTGGGGAGCCACCACAGAAAAGGTACACTTGTGTTTCCACCCTCAGGACATCTTATGGAGAGGGCACACGAATAAGAGTATCAGATGATGATTATGATCAGTCCAGGTCAGTTCATATGAAGAGAGTGATCCTTGAGGTATTGCAGTCCTGAGCCGTTGAAGGCTCTGTAGGTTAAAAACAGCACTTTGAATTGGACCTGGAAACTAATTGCCAGTTTCTGAACCGTCTTCAGAGGCAGCCCCACATATGTTTTCCAGTAATCTAACCTAGAGGTTACCAGAGAATAGATGTTAGAAGTTAGGTTATCCCTGTCCAGATAGGGGTGCAGCTGTGACACCAGCCAAGGCAGATAAAAGGCACTCTGCAGTGTCAGGGACTGACTGGACGCTGAGGAGTGGTGACTAGATACTGATGGATGGGCACCGGGAGAAGGGGGTTGGCGTCTAACTTGGAAGAAGGGATCAGTGATCTGGGAAAGCCAGTAACAGCCAGGAGACAAGAGTCAGAGGCAGGAGAAGCTGCAGGAATGGCTAGTCAAGAACAGGTGCAGGAGGAGGGAGAGATAAGGTCAGTCTGGTTTAGAGTCAAGAGCTTACACACCACCACCTCCTGCCCCCACATCTCCTGCTCCACTGTCTCCCAGAACCAGCAGAGGATTGAAGTAGGAGGAGCAGAAACAGGTTACACACAGGCATAGTCTCCACCTGCTTGTGCACAGCTCAGGTGGACAAGATACATAAGCTGAGGTCAGGGGTGGGCCCTCTCTGTTATAGCAATTGGTCTTAATTTTATAAGGAGAGGCATGTTGGAGAACTAAAGTGATAACATTGAAAAATTCAGGTAATTGTCTATATATAATATTGTCTATTGAGTAGCTTTATAGATATGAGAATGCCTAGATTATGAATGCTTACTATGTAACATAAAACAGATGCTCAAACCCAGAGAAAGTTAGTTTTACTAAAGTCTCATTGAAAAATATCCTGTTTATTTCCGTGGAACATATGAACAACTAATTTTCTAAGTAAAGGCTACAATATTTGGGGAAAACTGTAAATGAAAGTATAAAATATAGATATATATCCTTGCTCTTATATATATATATATTAATGCATAGCCACTTTGTTGTTTTTTAATGCTAGTCTAGAAAGCTCTTGGTCCAGGGTTGGGGGCATTGAACTATAGAATGCTGCTGAAAGAGTTTGTGAGAGAATGTTTTATAACACTGTCTAACCTTTTGCAAAACTTTTTGTTGTTTTAACCTTGTAGACTTTTAAAGCTTTGTAAAGATTGCTATATAGGGGACAGAAGAAGAGATCTAAATTAAATGCTAATGAATTTTCTTTTGCAAAACGTATTAACTTTTCTAGTTAACATTGATTACAAGACAAGGGAAGAAATCAGGCAATTAGAAACTAGTGCAGTATAAAAAGGTTGTAAGCAATGCTTCACAAATGTTAATTCCATCGAGTCTTCAAGTGACTTTCATCTAACTTTGCTATATATTTCCAAAGGGTAAGAATCACATTACATGGATGGTACCATATAGTACTAAATTAGACTGGGCATAATCCAGTCCACTAAGAGTCCTGCAACCAAGTGTGGTGGGACCTCCCTAGGACATAGTAGAGAGTATTTGCACTTAGCTACAAACTCACATTACTTGAGAGAATTGTGGAGGGGAACAACTATATGGAAATATGGAAGATGGGTGCACAGGCTTCCCATTCCCCATGATGATATGATTTGGGGCATGCATGCACACACCATGCACAGGAAAGAGAAAGCAGCGGTTTGTTAAACATTATGGTGATCCTTCTGTATACAACTGCTGTATCAACTGGTGGGTCAGGGTCTGCTAGTGGGTCGCAGCAGGAGCACTGCCACCATGCAAATATATAGTAAAATATTAAGAAATGGGTCCCCAAATACATGTGTGAAAAGTTTGAAGATACTTGGACTAGACTTGAGTCCAATCAAGTCTGAAGTTCAAATGTCACCCATGAAATAGATGAAATCATAAATTTCTGGAGTTATGTAAGAAAGAGAAAGAGGTCTAACAGGAAGCTTTGGGGCTCATTCTTTGAAAGAGACAGAGATATGTGTTCCTCCATGATATTATCTCTCAAGGATAAATCACAGAATCTTAGTCCTTGTTTACACAAATAGAAGGGTATGTCCCTGGACTGGAAGCAGTAGGGGGAAACCATAATAATCAGGGACAATGGGAGGCTGTGCTGCTGACAGAGTTAAAAGGCTCAGAACACACGTTGGCAAATTGATTGGGCCTTTGATCATCAGAGTGCATAGAAGAACTGACACTAGAGACCACAATCAGAGAACAGTGTTTAAAGGGCATTTGTCACTCCTGTATTATACTCCTTTATAATACATATGTTGCTAAATACAAATCAGGCAGCAAGAAACTAAGAAATTTAAAAATAGTAACTAAAGCTGCAATACTGTTCACCAGGAATAGCAAAGGATTTGTGCTTGACTATGACCATATACACACCAAAGTATTAATGTGCACGTGGGTGACAGAGTTTGCACAAGCACAAATATTTTGTTCTAAAACTGGCATGGGGGGGGGGACTATCCCAAAGAAGACTGAGCATGGTTAGCAGTAGTGGAATTGTCAGGTTAGAGAACTTAATTTTTAAGGCTGACCGGCCTTTTTTTGCCTTTATTTCAAACCGCCATTAATCAGTTAAATCTAAATGTGATCTGAAACGATTTTTCTATTGCTGCTGCAATTGTTATGATTATCATCACCATCTAATAACAAAGGCAAGTACCGAGTGTCAACAGGATTGGAGTCAAAACAGGGCCACTGAGAATTAGGAGGGAGGTATCTACATGCTTGGATTAATCTCCAGCTATATAAAAATTACAATTATAAAATTACAAAACGTTTTAAAAGCTCAGAATCCCTTCCAAAAACATTCTAAAGGGAACTGAATATATTAAGTATCAGTTGGAAAATAAAAAGAGAGGAAGGAGCAAAATAATTTGCCTGTTTGAGCCCCCTTTACATTTTAATTTATAGTTTAATGAAGGAGGCATAGTTGAAACCCTGAACAGGAGCACTTCCATTATGGGTGAAGATACAATGTAGTGTTAGGTAAGTGCATTATCTCAAAGCCCCGTGTGTCCTTATGTTGTGCACCAAAAGTTCTTGACTTTCCCTCTCTACTCCAGTGCAAAAAGAAGTTCTGTATGCTAAGTGAATGGGCAAGTTTATGTGAGCGGGGGATTTTGTATGCATTCCCGATTTCCTTAAGGGCTTATGTACCTCTCCTATTTTGTATGTTGATTGCCTGTAAAATGTTTCAGTGGTTAAATCAATTTTGAGTCTCACTTTCTCATTCTGATTTAATCATAATGATATAAAATTGCACAGATATTGTGTAAATTGAATATTTAACGGACATCTTTCTAATTTGAACTGAAAACAAACATAATTAGATTGAATGACCTAATTTCATTATGTACATGTTAATACTGTTGTAGCAAGCTATTGAACAGCACACAGGGGCTTAATGCAATTTATTATCACACTGAAGTGAGCTAAAGCTTCAAAATCAGTATATCATGAAGTAAATCAAATAGCTCCTGCTTGTTTCCCCTCCTATTATATCATGCAGAGAAGAACATGAATTTCTGGAATAATTTGGTTAAGTTTCTAATAAGGCTCTACTTGTACTATATCCTCTGCATCATTATGAAAGATAGATTTCTCTTAATCAGCTGTCAAGTTTTGCAGTTGCTAACATATCTATTGGCTGTGGTTTTCAAAGGGATTTGGATATTCTCTGTCCATTAACTTTAATAGGAACAGTGCTTCAAATTTCCTTAGGTGACATTGGAAATCTCAGTCCTATTTAATATGATCACAATGTGTTCAGAGTGAACAGAGGTTTTTGTTTTGAAATGATGGAAGTCTGTCTGCGTAGCCAAGAGAGTAGTAAATTAATTTAAAAAATAATAATAATTGTGGCCATAGTACACAGAACATAGGACCTCTGGCAGCTCCTAGCTCTTCCAAAAAGGGAGGCTGACTAATGAAAGTGATTGAATGACCATATGCAGATGAAGGGAAAGTTTAAAGTCTTGTGGCTGATTTGCCACATACATATAATGTAAAAGGGATGTGAAAGAGTTGTGTTAGTTTGGAGAAATTGTTACGATTTGTAAAATGTCATGCTCTGGTGTTGGCAACCTGTTGGGCTCTTAAAGCAAGTATCAAAAGCTATCAATTTTCTACTTGGAAACAGAATCATATGCATTCATTTGCCTCCCAACATACAATTTGCTAGTAAGCAGTTCCACAAATATATCTACATCAAGTTAGATAGATAGATAGATTGCATATAGACTTTCTCATGCTTACAGTAGGCTCTTTGAAATTAATGGTTAGTCATAGCTACCAAGTATGGCTAAGTCTGGAATACACACACAGGCTAGTTAAAAGCCTCATGTTTCCTTCTGCCTTGATAGCTGTAAATGAACCAAGCTTATAAATATAAGAGGCCTATGTGATGCACTATGCAACTACAATACCACAAGGACCACCTCTCCCCATATAAACTGATCCAGACCCTGCGATCAGGGTCCTATCACGAGAGGTCTGGAGGGTGGCAACACAAGAATGGACCTTTACTGCAGTAGCTCCCCATTTGTGGAATGCTCTCCCCAGAGAGGCTCTCCTGGTGCCTTCACTACATGTCTTTAGGTGTCAGGTAAAAACATTCCATTTCACCCAGGCATTTGGCTGATTAAACAATCTATGGTCTTTTAAATGTGTTGGAGGAGGGTATTTTGTATTTTGTGTTTTTATACTGTAAACCAACTTGTGATCTTTAGATGAAGGAGGTATATAAATTTAATAAATAATGAGAATAAATAATTGCATGAAATTGTGCATTAGGCCATGACCTCAAGCACATTCAGTTAATGTATACAACCAGAATGTTTCCCCCCTATGTGAGACAGTGATTTGCTATCTGGAATTTTAGCACTGAAACATCAGAAATTCACACAACAATTGTATTAAATAATACCTTGCACTTGTCTTCCACTTATTTGAATTCCAGAACAATTGGTTTCGCTAACTATTACATTTTGTTTTGTATTAATTATCCTTTGACTCAAATGCTTGTTTTCTTGGCCCGCTGAAGACAATGGGTTTCTCATAGTTTCTCTCTGGCTCTACCTCTTACTATTTTATATGAATGCTAGGAAAAGAAACAGTGTTTTTTTTTAATTAAAACATGCTTTATATAAATGCTTTATATAAATGCTAAAATGAAATATACATTTGTTTAAAAGAGAGATGCTTTTAATGCTTGAGCCCAAGATATTATTAAGTATTCAATCATATTGACAACCAAAAACATGTCAAAGTCATGCTCATGAAATGTGTGGGCATAAATGGCAACAATTTAAATCGTACATAATTCATACATTGCTATTTCATAGTGGACCTCAAAAGTGCATATAATTATGATATTTTGTGAGTTCTTATTGGAATGTGGTATAGTACTTTTGTGACCTTTAGCAAGATTCACTATATATTATATATTAGCTAGAGCATTCTCATTTTTATTTTTATTTTTAGCCTTTTAGAATTGCTGGACTGACCTTGCTTCCTTTTTTATCAGATTGTAGGCTATTTTGGAGGGTTAACTGCAAAACTTTCCCTGCTACTAGAGATAATATTTTATTAACCTCTGACCACAGATAAGTGGGGCAAATCAACTTTTTCCATCCATCTCTTTTATGTCTCTCCAACAAAGGTTTCAAGAACCTGGGATAGTGTTTGGTAAATACAGTTATTAATCTGATAAGCTTTACCTTTATATAGTTTCCTGTCAATAAAATAAAATCACAACTCAAATACCAGAGGGCAAAATTAATTGCTATTGCAAGCAAGTGCAGTTATCTTAAATGGGATGTACTTTGGCACATTTATGGTGGATGAAACACTTGTGTTTCAAATGGTTTCCTTCCACATATGCTTCATTTCCCCTTTTCTAATGTTCCTATCTTATCCTTTGGCACAAAATCTTCTAAACCTATGTGTATCTTTGAATAAATCCTATTTATAGTGCCTAGGTGCCCATTAACAAGGTCTATGCTCCTTGCTTACTTGGTACAGAGACAAGGAATTATTGTTGAACCATGGATTAATGAATAGGAGGAACCAAATTCTGCTGCCTTTCCCTTATATTTGTTCATGTATTTTGGATGCACACTGAAAAGGTTCCTCATTCTGGAGAGAAAAATTGTTTTGTAGTTACGTCTGTTCTGTAGCTCTTTCCCTCCCCCCCCTTTTAAAACAAATATGTAATTATTGTAAAGTGCAACAAATACAGCACAAGCAAATGTCTTATTACCCCAAAGCAGAACATTTTCCCAGAAAGTGAGCAAAATATCTAAATAATTTGAATCCCTTAAGCAAGAAACATTTATGCTTATATTTAGAAACAATGTAAAATTTGAGAAAAATAGCAAATTATAAAACTCTGTGTTTATAGCTTTATACGTTCTTTGAGTTACCTAAAGGCAGCATTTCCCATAATGTAATCTAAGGCTTTCTGAGGCAATTGTTCACATTTAATGAATACTGTAAAATTTAAAAAAAAAACCTTTTAAAATCACTCATGGAAAGCTTTAACATGCACTGTGCATCAGCATCGTGCATATAGACATTGCTTCCATAATTCTCTATATGGAAAACACAGTGGCATATGTTAAAATTCATAGCTTAGTATTTAGTTTTAATTTCAACAGTATTGGAATGAAAGCAGTGGGTAGCCTACTAGCATAAAAATATTTCAGTGTTTGTTTACTAATACTGTTCTTGACTCCAGAATGTCTTGTTACTGCTAGTCTCCAGGGAGAAATTGCTTTAAGTGCACTTCTATACCACCTACAGAAAACATTAAGTAGGGAAACACTGTTCCTTTGTTTCACCTATGAAAGAATTAATTTTAAAATATATATTGTATCATTTTTTATATGATCTGAATGTTTCTACTGTACCGGATGAAAATCAAATATATGTTTAAAAATAATTTTGTTTTAGAAGCAATGCCGTTCAACTTATTTCTAAATTATCTAAAGTCATGTACAGTAAAGCAGACAGGGCTTGCTGAAGACAGCAAATTTGTCAAAATGAGTAAAGCCAGAACAAACTGTGAAGAGCCCCCAAAGGGCCTGTCCATACTGAGTGTCTGGGCAACAGTGTTACCATGCTTGCTAAGGTCACACTTCTCTGAACACCTTTGCAAACCACTTCTCTATGTCCATGGCACAAACTTTTCTATAATATGAGTTATTATTTCTTTTCCTTTTTTCTTTTTGGTGTGTGGAGGTGGGGTGGGGGGTAGATTTAGCCCAAGTGTGCTAGGGTTGGGGTGGATGACCTGCAATCCTCCAGATGTTGTTGGACTCCTAACTGCCATTAACCTAAATCAGCATCACTAATGAACAGGGATTATGGGAGTTGTAGTCCAGCAACATCTGAAAAGCTACAGATTCCCCATGCCTGTGCTGGGGAAGCACTCACCAGTGTAACCTCACCTCTGTCCTGGAGGACAGGCTATTATCCCCCCAGGTAAGTCCAGGTATGCCCCCCCAAGGAGCTGCTGTTTAACGGGGGGAGCAGTGGAGAAGCTGTCTATGTTAAAGTGGGAGTTACAGTACTTCTAAGGGACAGTGAGGCTTTGATTAGATGAAAACTGTAGGAAGTCTGGGCATTTACACTGGAGCTTAATAGTGGATGGGACTGCTCTCTTGTCCATGCCACTAGAGAATTTCAGTAGGAAATTCACAACTTAACTCTCACAACACTGGTTAACCCAAGCTTAGGAATCTTTGCCTGCCTCTTTTCTTAGTTGTGGTAGTTGCTAGGCATACAAATAAGTTTGAATTTGGGAGGGGTGGTTGGAGTGGTGACTGATGCAACAGAGGAAGGGGAAAGCAGTGTTCCTTACCAGTGCAGTTTCCACTGTAGTCTTCTTCAATCTGGTGCACTCCAGATGGTTTGGATGACAAAACCCATCATCCCTAACCATTAGCCATGCTGGTTGAGCCCAAGGGGAGTTGTAGTCCAAAACACCTGGAGGGCACCAAGTTGGGGAAGGCTGCCCTAAGTAAACACAACCTTCAACTTCAGCATGCCTGAATAGGTAATGCAACTTATCTTAAACTTGGTTCTTGCTTTGTTTGAGTTCAGCTGGTGGGAGTTTTAGTGCTGGGTTTTCAGGCCAGGGCTGTTAACTGATTGGTTGTTCAAAGAAGTGATAAAAATTGCTTCCTGAGAGAATGGAAGCAGCCTTCTTGTCAAGCGCTCATACACTTAATTGGTACTGTATAGGTTTCTTAACTCCCTGCCTCAGCTCTGGCTCCTTGTGCATGCTCTGCAACATTTGTCAGATGAAATTAGATACAAATGTTTTACGTTAGGTGCAAGGATCATTCATCATAGAAGCTAATTTTGAAGCTTCTGGAGTTACTATATTCCCACTTAAGAATTTTTGAAGCTCTTGTATTTCTTTACATCCTATGAATGTATATTTGTACTGTTAGATACATAATTTAATAGATGTTTCTAAGTTCAGCGTATCTTTGATAAATTGTTAGCTTCCTGCGAGAGTTCTCGCCAGACAGATATATTCCAATATTAGGTACTTCCATCACTACCACTCCACTCACTTTGATCCCTTTGCGTAGAGAAGAGAACTCAATTTCTGGGCAGGACAAATAAGGTCCTAACCAGCCATTCTTGGAGTTACTGGTGTAAAAGGATTGAGGAAAGTTGTGTGGTAGGTAGGATGGAAGTTTTTGAGATTTCTAGTTGTTGCTGAGTATGAAGCTTCTAGTTCAGCCAATCTATTTCCTCCACAGGCCCTTCTTTTAGCCAGTGTGATTGTAGTAAGGTGTGGCTATAACAGGGTTCTAGCTAAGCTTTATGGTCAGGGAGCTTTGCCAAGCATAGTCAGACAAGCTCAAATACAATGGTACCACGGTTTTCGAATATAATCCATTTCAGAAGACTGTTTGGCTTCCGAAACATTTGAAAACTGAGGCGCAAAGGGCGGCCTGCAATTTCAGTTGAGAAAATTGAAAAAAACTCAGCAGAAGCCATTCGACTTCCAAGGCATGTTCGAAAATGGAAGCATTTCCTTCCGGGTTTTCAGTGTTTGAAAACTGAAATGTTCAGCTTCCGATACGCTTGAAAACCGAGGTACCACTGTACTGCACTTCTCCTTTGCAACCAAAGCTCAGGAGCTTCTTTGAACTGTGCTTGATACTAGTAGCTTAGAAACTACATACAGCCCAGGAGACTTTTAAAAACAGCCTTTGGATGCTTTTTTGGTAGCTCTGTCAGCAGTAGATATTGCCCCCATGCCCAAAAGAAGACTCATGAGGCAGCATTGGAATAAGGTTTTATTTATTAAAATATGACAAGATGGAGGAGCTGCAAACCAACATTGACCCCATTAAGCAAATTAAAAGAAGTGAGGATTGAACTTATTCTGGTAGGGACACATCCATTCAGGACCCTGGGTATGTGACGCAGTCACAGGCTGTGGCTCCGCAGCTAAGGATGGGGAGGAAATAGCTGCCACCTTGCTAGGAAAACCTTGAATATGAAGTCAGCACGCTCACCTAGGCCCCACTGTTGAGTGTTCACCTAAAACTTCACACTTCCTTCTTGCCATACTCAATGCCTACCAAGGGCTTCCAAACCACACCACTCCCAGAGTGCCAATCAAATTAGTCCCAGCAGTGTTGAGTAGGCAGAAAGCAGGGAGACCCTAAGACCAATCAAGGAATCCCCCCTTCAAAAATTCCTGTTCAGCCCTTTCAACAGACATCTGGCCAAGCCAGACATATGTCAGATGTCAAAGAAATAAACAACCATCAGACTTTTAGAAGATGTGCAGGGTATAAATAATAAATTGTTGTTGTTGTTATTGTTGTTGTTATATTGGAGGGAAGACACTTCAAATTTTCAAAGAACAATTGGGGGACAAGCAGGATTATAAAACCAAGCTCCTCCCTATCTGCTGGAGGGCCTTATATGACTACCCTCCTCCCTTCTCTTCAGGAGCAACTAACTCCTCCTCCATCATTTTATTAAGAGGGAAGGGGAAGGCAAATATGCCTCCTCCTTAGATATGGGAAGCAGTGTGCAAGACATGAAATACAGATCAGATCTATAAATTAGCCTTCCCCAGCCTGATGCCATCTAGGAATTGAATGGCAGCTGCCAAGGAATTGAACTGCAGCGTGATTTTCCTACTGGTTTTCATATACCCTTTGTTGTAATATGAAACACTAATACGTATTGTGGCATGTCAAAAGAAAGCACATTAACTCTGAGTAGTTGAAGCACTATTAACTTCAACAATTGAAAGACCACGCCAAGGTACAGTACTTTGCATTCTTCAGCAGCAGAACTCATCAACATTTATACATCACAGTTTAAATTGAATTAAGTTTAATTTAATCTAAATTACATGGTTCTAAGTAAATTGGATTTGGTAATTCACTGTTAAGTTGATTGGCAACTGATGTCATAATTTAAATTTACTTTATATATGTGAATCATACTCAGAATCATTCACTTTACAAATTCAATTTCTGGGCTTAGAAAAGGAGAGATGTGTTTAGTAAGATGATCAGGCTTAAAGCAAATCTTCCCCCCCCTCCCTAGATAAGCTCTAAAAATTAATAAGTGTGTATGTGTATATTACTTGGCAGATCTTGAATTGGTAAGACATTAATTAAAAATATTAATTAAAAATATCGAGTAAGAGTGACCGGGGAAGCAGCTGATGGCCTGGTTCTGTCATAATACTCAACCATGGTTCATTAAACTAGTTTATTAAAATATAGCTTAGCAGTCTGTGTGAACATATGAATCCTGCTCAGCCACTCAACTATGGTTTGCTTACTGTCCTTAAACCATGATTTGAAGCTATGGTTAGTTGTTTGCTTATGAACCTTGATTTGTTTTTAATTGTGACTGATGTTGGATGCGAACCCAGAATTCTTCCTTCACCATGGTTCGTTTGATCAGACCAGACCCAGTTAAACAAGCCATTACTTTTAATCCCCTCCCCAATATGGATTAGCATTATGTGTGAACCACACCAATGTGTCAGCAGAAGTTAATTCAGATGACAGCAGCACTTTTCTATGAGAATTATTTGTGAATAATTTCCTGCAAGGTGTTGTTTTATGGCATCAGAATGTAGGAAGCAATGGTTGGAGCCAATTTGACTGTTCCATGATCAGAAGGGCTCAATTCTCTCATCAAAAGCACTGAGATCATCTGAAGGCTCCTCTCTGGAGGAAGGAGCTGGGCTCTATTTTCGGATTCCTCCTTCCACCTGCATTCCCCACCACACCTCTCGTACTGCTTAGGTGAGGATTGTTTCCCTGCCCCCTTCTTAAAGCATGAATAGAAGTCCGCTGAGTGCACTCCTGATGCAACCCAATGAAATTTGGGCTCTCAAATCTTAATTGGTCTGAATAATATTAGTACTATAGGTTCACCTGTAAAATATAGTCCATATCACTAAGAACTCATTTTTAGGGCTAAGGTATAGAACTTTTCCTATTACGTCAAATGTCAGTACATAAAAAACCCAATGTCTTGGTCCTTTAAATAGCTTTGCCCCAATGCTGATAGAGGCTGTATGCATATACCAATAAACTTTGTAGGCATTTTTCTTACTGTGAGACTCAAATGCACCATTAGAACTACATACATCTAGCCCTTAAACAATGCTTCACTTCCACTGTTTGGCTATTCAAAAGGGAGAGAGGGGAAGTGAATTCACTCCCCTCCCTCTTCCCAAGCAATAGCTAATCATTTTACCAGATGTTTGAGTGTCAGTAAGGATGTGCAATATAAGGGTCCAAACCACGTTATTTCGGTGTCAACTCTTTCTTTATCCATAATACAGTATGTTACAACTAGAATTAATTCTTTTGTTTTTAGTACATGCCTTGTTTTGGAAAGAAAGTATTGCTAAATACTAATGGATACTAATGTATTTCATATGTTAACTAGTACATGCATCAACATACAGTGGTACCTTGGTTTAAGAACAGTCCTGTTTACAAACTATTCGGTTTACAAACTCCACAAAACCGGAAGTAGAATCATAGAGTTGGAAGAGACCACAAGGGCCATCCAGTCCAACCCCCTGCCAAGCAGGAAACACCATCAAAGCATTCCTGACAGGTGGCTGTCAAGCCTCTGCTTAAAGACCTCCAAAGAAGGAGTAGTGTCCCGGTTTGTGAACTTTACTTCAGTCTAAGAATGAAATCCAAATTGTGGAAGGGCACCGGCGGCAGGAAGCATCATTAGGGAAAACGCGCCGCGGTTTAAGAACGGACTTCAGAACGGAATAAGTTCGTAAACTGAGGTACCACTGTATTCTAATATTACTAGATATGCAATATGTGAACAACTTCTCTAAGTCCACTATATAATAGTCATTCATTTTGCAAAATCTGCATTTGATAATATTGTAATCAAATGATTGACCTGCAAATGTACCTGAGTTCTGATGTCTTTGATTCATGTTGGGGTGTAAAAAATGCTCAAAGTAAAAAATGCTCAAAATCTTTGCAGGGCTGTCTAACCATGTATAGGGGATGAGTGATGCAAGAATATGAAATACACTGTAGGCGGAAAAACACTGAAGTCTTTCTCTGGGTCTTTTAGGTCATAAAAAGAAAGGGCATCTAAGTTTTTTTAATTGAATATATATGAATATGATTCATAGCCGAGGTTTCATTTTCTTTTTTGACATTTGCGTATTTGCTCCCCTGCCCCCCAAAACGCAAAATGTGAAATGAGAAAAATGATCGATAATTATTGAACATAAGCAGAAGTGAAAATAAATAGTTTTTCCTTTAGAATATTCTGATGCTTTGGGAAATGTAAACAAATGTGCAGAAATAATTGGTGTGTTGATTTGTAGCACTGTGATATGTAAATAGTTTGTTTTTCATAGGATGCATTTTCCATTAAGGCTGTAGGTAGAAATAATTGATTTTTAAGCAAGTGCATGGCTTGTAGAGAAGTGTTTTGGTTTGTGGGATTTTAATATGGCAAGGAAGGGAAGTTACTACTGTTTATATATCATAGGATTCTGGAAGGTTCAAGTTACATACAGGTATGTCTCACAGGGAGAATACTTGTAATGAACAAGATGCTTTGGCAAAATGTAGGTCTTCTGAGAGTACAAACACTAAGAACTGAAAAGTTAATGCTAATGGTTTTCAACAGACTGTACAACCAATAAAGAATATAAGGCAACCCCCCCCCCATTTATATGCGATCAGTATGTGCGTGGCCACATATGCACACATTGCTCCAAACCAGAAAGTGACCCAAAAATGTCACAAAACATCACAAAATGGTGGGGGTGGAGCGGGGGTGTCTGCAGTCTTTTTCAATGGTGTTTCAAATATACCTGTATGCGATTTCACTGATGCTCACGTTGCCTCAGAACATAACCCCCATGTAAATGGGGAGTTGCCTGTATTTAAAATGTAGGATTTTGGCCAACAAATTTGTCCTGTTACCACAAGGACTTCTGTCTTTGCAATGGGGCTTCCTCTTCCTCTGCTCTTCTTACATGCCCCCTCAAACTACTCCAGAAGGTTGAGGGTGCCCACAAAACAGATTTGAGTGTTTGTTTGAAAGGGTGCACAGGAAGAAGAGAGGAAAAGGAAGCCACGTTGTGCAGTCAGAAGACCTTGTGCTAATGGGATGACTTCACTGCATACAACCATTAAGCTTTTGAATTGAAAGAAAAATCATTTTATTATGTTTATAGGAAAATGCAAAAATTGAAACCACCCTGTCCCTATATTTTCTGATTATGTATGTCACAAATTGGGCTTGAATACATGGGTAGTCATTTGACTTTGTGCTATGATGAAACATCATGATCCATGCTGCATCCTTCCTTACAACTGTGAAGCAGAACTCATTGCTCTTAGAGTGGAAGTCGTGACCCCCTCCCATTATGTGTTTCACTGTTTCACCCCATATTCCTATAGTACAGACAGTTGACTCTAAATAAACCACAGGTATACTTGGGAGCAGGTTTCTGCAGTCACAGATCAATAAAGAGTGTTTCTCCATTCCTGACTGAGAGGTTTTGCAACTTGTAAGCCTACAGTTCTTGGACACTGGAAGTACACCCTTTTCCCTCAACAAGATCCCATCATTCATGCCAAGGATTTTGCTGTGAAAATAGCAAATGGTTTCCTTAATTAAAACAGCAGCTTGCAAACAGAATAAATCCATGTGTGAAAAAAAATCATATCATGAAGGGACTATTAAGCATGAATATAAATCCCCCTTAGTTACAAAGAGAGAACTCCATATCTTGTAGAAGTACTGAAAATACACTTCTGGAATTTCAATGGGACTGTTATGAATATGTGTGAAGCGCGATGAAGTGCTATATTACAATTCCTTGAATTGCTGTGGTGATGTTCTGGCATCTTTCAATCAGAGGTTATGTTAAGAAGAGCATCTCAGGTTACCAGACTCTCGAATTAATGTATTTGACATTTCCCCTAAGGGGCTACATAAGATATTCCCACCTCTTTATGAATTAAGGAACATAAGAAAATGCCAGAGTTCTCAAATAAAAGGCAGTAACATTCAGGCATACATGTAAATAAATTTAAAGTACTTGTTGTAGCGTTCACCCTTATTTAAGTACAGTGTTTGTTTACCATGGGATTATAAGACTAGCAGAGGGAGCAGTTTGCCATGCTTTGCAAGAAAATATGCAGGCAAGTAAACTAGAATTAAATTGTGAATGACTTTTCTTGAGCATGATAACAAGCTGAGGAGAATGCTCTCAACTATCCACACAGCGATCCTTCAAAGGAAGGACTGGCTTGGACTACACAGCCAGATCACTATCCTGCTATTAGGCTGTTTTCCCCCCCCATAAGCCTATTTCAAAGTAGTGAGAGAAAGGAGTAAAACAGGATAGCAGTTTAGGAACAGTCAGCAACCATTGCTGTTCACCATCTCCTAGGCTTTTGTATAGGAGTAAGACCAGCACTGAGCTGTACCAATGGAAACTTGTCTGTCCAGCATGAAGGTTTCCTTATCAAAATAGCTTCACTGGATTTACAAGATGAGTATGATGGTTATAATGTTTATATAAAAATAGACTTTTGGTTCTCATCGGATTGAAATATCCTGACTATGCCAAGGAGAGAGACTGTGAGCATCTCTGTTTTTGATGGTATTATCAATGGCTGATCAAGACAAAGGCAGGTGCTACAAGAATGAGCCTGTATGCTCTGCTGAGGGAAACTTGCTTTGGATGTTCAACAAAGTACAGATGAAATTAGTGCCACGCAAAGATCACGAAATGGGATTTCTACAGAGTAGCACTAGAAACATAAATGTTATGAAAGGCAGATACCTTTGGGATATGATAGGCCACAGACTTCCATGTAATCTATTACTCCCGCTGATAAAAACCTTTTGATTTGTGGGTTAAACCCTGAGGCTCTGCAAGTAACCTCATAAATATGCTAATCTGGGGAAATCAAGTACAAGCACAAGCACTATTGCAAAAACACAGTTTTTATTATTCCATAGCTTCCATAGTTTTATAGCACTAGCTTCATTCATAAAAA
Source organism: Darevskia mixta (assembly GCA_034641385.1). Taxonomy (NCBI): domain Eukaryota; kingdom Metazoa; phylum Chordata; class Lepidosauria; order Squamata; family Lacertidae; genus Darevskia; species Darevskia mixta. The sequence continues at coordinate 7,016,987 of JAWWNH010000022.1, forward strand.
TAACATTTGAAAAATTGCTGTCTTTATATTTTGGAAAATGCTTTACCCTTTCCTTGGCATCTCACCAATGTCATGCAGATTTTTCAAATACATTAAGCCTGCAACTTACGAACATTTAACTTGTGTGCATTCAGTCTTATGTGCATAGCATTTTTTAAAAATAAAACAAAACAGGCAGGGTTCTGGGTTGAAAGACGCTGGCAATCCCACCTCCCATTTAATCCAATAGGTTTTGACTATACACAATTTTGACTTTAGACGTGATCTGTGGAATGTAACCTCCGTAATTAGCAGGCTTAGTGTAGAATTATGACTGATTCAATATTCAGGTAAAAAACTCATTTTAACTTTCTACATTTCCCAACCAACCTTTTCCAAACTGTAAGAAAGCTTTGACAATTTGATTTTTAAAAGAGAGAGTTATATGTGTATTAAAAAATCCACATGTGTTTGTTACCACTTTTATTAGGTCACTGCAACAAACCATTTGTTTAATAAGCGTGCTGCTCTAGGATAGCTAGAAATTATATATACATGTGCACACAAACACACATATTTATATATAGTGCCTGCATTTTGAACTTTGTATGGGTCTTCCAGCACTGTATGTTATGGAATATTTTTAAACAAATATAAAACTATTCAGTTACTTTAAACTTTAAATGCAGTAGTAGGCTATAATAATGGAGGACTGTGTCTGCGGGTTCTGTTTCATAACTAAATTGTTTCTATGAAGAAGAATGATTTCAGTTTGTAAGCGTTCAGACACCAGTCTGGGATTGCAATCAGGCCCTGGTGTGCTAATGTTCCTGTCAGCTTCAGAGCACCAGGGCCTAAGCACTTCTGGCATCATGAAAGAGAGGCCTTGGGGGGGGGACCCACTTTGCACCTTACTTTTGGTCCTACTGAGGAATCCGATGTGTTATGTAGAGTGTCCTACTAAGATGGGGAAAACCAGGGTTCAAACCCTTGCATAATAGTTATGCTCACTAGGGCATCATTCAGTTGGTCCCTAGAGCCCTTTTCAAATTAACGTTCTCCTCTTGTGCAGCAAACACATTGAAGGGGACTCTACCTTTAAAAGTAAAGGACCCCGGATGGTTAAGTCAAGTCGACTTAAGTCAAGTTGACTATAGGGTGAAGCACTCATCTCGCTTCAGGCTGAGGGAGCCAGCGTTTGTCCACAGACAGCTTTCCTGGTCATGTGGCCAGCATGACTAAACTGCTTCTGGCACACGGAACACCATAACAAGTGCCAGAAGACACGGAAACATCATTTACCTTCCTGCCACAGCAGTACTGGTACCTATTGATCTACTTGCACGTATGCTTTCAAACTGCTAGGTTGGCAGAAGCTGGGGCAGAGCAACGGGAACTCACTCCATCACACAGATTCGAATTGCCGATCTTCTGATCGGCAAGGTCGATTTACCTTTACCTCTACCTTTAATCCCACATTGACTGTCATCCATGAGTTCCCCAATGTCTATCTGATGGATGTGATATGTGAAAACAGAGCCTGCCATAGGTTCCTCACCCAGATGGGAATCTTTGAATGTTCAGTATTTGTGATAATGTAGAGAGCATTTGTCCCCTTTTCAGATGTTGCTCCAAACATGAGGAAATTTGAGGTGGGTCAGTAGGTGCTGTTTCACTTCCCCTCCCACACATTCTCTGTACCTGTGGAAGGCATTTGTCTAAAAAGGGTTAATTTCAACCTAACCTGCCTCAAAAAATGGGACGCAAGGGCAGTAGCACAGCTTAAAGCAGTACAAATTTTTTATGACTGGCTCATGGAGCACCACAAGGTATTTTGTGTGGTCCCCCATCCACCCCTTTGCACCTGGTGAGAACTCTGCTCTACTCTGTTGAGAACAGATACCACAGAGATCACCCTCCCATTTACCACGTGTCTCAGATTTAATACAGAGCTGGTGTATGTGCCTATACATGTACACTTTTTTCAGCTGGAAATCAAATATTGAGGAAGAAGAAGCTCCACAACCTGCAACATGGCAAGACATTTTTAATATCAGCCCATATTAGTGTCATGTGTTCTTAAATGAGTTATTATTGGATATTTCACATATAGTGCATTTTATTTTAGGTAAAAAGAGGCAGGAAATTGTAATTTGTTCTTTTCCTGTTTCTCCAAATGAAAATGCCACATAACATTTTTTCATTTGCCTCTTGTGTCTAATTGTTATCTCTTGTACTTCTAAAGTTGAAAGTTTGTCTGAGTCAGAAGGGGTGTTATTTGTTTTCCTTGGGAAAATATAGCAGACAATTGACGCTAAAATGCGTTAATCTTAAGACTTTGTCAATACCAACTCCTTCTACGACAGAACATGCATTTTGGCTCTGTGGGAGTGCATAATAATTTTATCCAGGAAGAAATTCAATTACAATTTTTGATGATACTGTAAGAAGTAATAATTTTATAGAGTTTAAGTATCCATATCAGCACTCTCCAGGCAGTTTACTTTGCATTGTGCCTGACCGTATCATATTAAATATGTCATCAGGGCTCAATGATTAGTAACCCCTCTGCTAAAGTTTCACTGTCTTTTTTTTGTTTTTCCTATTTATAATTTCTTAATTTATTAACAATGAAAAATGAAAGAATGTAATTAATGAATGTGAAAAGTTTTTTTTTTTTGCTGCCATAACTGGGGCTGGCAGTAACATGTATTTTAGTGTGGAGGAAATAAAATAAAAACCTAGTCATCGAGAAGTATTGGAAGGTTTAGACCAGGCTTCCTCAACCTCGACCCTCCAGATGTTTTTGGCCTACAAATCCCATGATCCCTAGCTAGCAGGACCAGTGGTCAGGGATGCTGGGAATTGTAGTCTCAAAACATCTGGTAATGAGTTGCAATTCAGCAACTTCTCTTTCCAGTCTATTTCTGAAATTCCTTTGCAATAAGCCAGCTACATTGAGATCTTGTATAGAATGTCCTGGGAGATTGAAGTGTTCTCCTACTGGTTTCTCTGTCTTGTGATTCCTGATGTCAGATTTATGTCCATTTATCCTTTGGTGTAGGGTTTGGCCTGTTTGTCCAATATAGAGAGCTGGAGGGCACTGTTGACATTTGATGGCATACACAATGTTAGATGATGAGCAATTAAATAGTCCTGAGATGGTATGTTTGATGTTGTTGGGGCCAGTATGCAAGGAAATATGGTGGCAATGCAGGAAAAGGAACAGATTAGGATTAGAATATTTGGTTGTGGTGCAACAAGGATGTAAATTATTCCATGACTATCACCTTTAGGTGGAAATATGCTCATGTAAGCAATTTGTGCAGTACCTTTTTGCAAAGTAATTGAAAACAGAATTACCGAAGGTTCTGCATATATACTACAAAACACTGAACCAGGTTGACTCCAGGGATATCATTAGCTGGTGCAGTTTTATTTTTGTTTTTTAAATGTTAAATATGTATTGAAAGTAGTTTAAAAAACAAAACAAAAAACAAAACACTAAGGATGTGTTGCAAAGGGAAGACTAGTGTAAGCTATTTTGAACCTTCCAAGAGACCTACATTCAACCATGGTTTGGAAATCTCTAATTGCCTACTATCTGTTAAATCCAGTCTGCAGCAAGAAGAGTAGATGACTATTTTTTGGAAATGGCTCTGTGTATGCAGATGAACCTGGGAGCAGAACTTGCCTGTATTGCCATTTGCATGCATGCCTATTGTTCCTTATCTAGCAAGAAAACTATATGTAGAAGCCTCTTTTCATGTGTTGGATTGAAATATCTTACAAGCTTCTTGTATCCCATTTTTTAAAATGTAGTGATCAAAGACAAATGTCAGGTTCAAGATTTCAGTGTTCAATGATGTAAGATGGGATGGGAGGAGATGGGCCAGGGTAATGGGGTGTGTGATATCACAGAAGAAAAAATGTGTCCTTTCACAAAATCAGAGGTTTTGAGGAAGTGGGGGGCTTCATGCGGTGCTGTCTGGGAGAGACAACACTGAGAAACTGGGGAACATGACTGGCTGCTGCTTGGTAACCAAGCTTGCTGAAGTTATGAGATGAGCAACAAGAAACACTCTTGGAATGTAATGTTCTGAACTCCCTGCATCAAAACCCAGGTTGTAAATATGTGTAAAATAAACCATATTTCTTAAAGACACTAGTCTCCAGTGTGTCTCATTCCAAAGGAACAAAATCCCTGGTTAAGTGCCAAGACCCCTGGCATTTTGCTACTGCTTGGCAGAATTAGGGTGGTGTCTAACAATATATTTATTTCTTCTGAATTATTTTATTTGCTTTGTACTAATTTAACAATCTTAACCAGCATAAAACACATTCTGTGTTTTGTCACCAATATTCCCTCTTTCCCTGCCATAATTATAAGCCCCTACCCCTGAATTATTTCCCCAAATGTCCCTCCAAATTCAGGCAAAAACAAAAGACTAGCCCTCATATTATTCCCAAGTAAGTGTGCAAAGGATTGTAGCCTTAATATTATAACATAATAGCTATTGATATTACGTTCTTACCCAAGTCAAATACTGTATATTGAATTGGACTTAGGTTCGTATATAATATATTCAGGTTTCCAGTCCATCCAGCTCTTAATCTGGAGTTAAGATATTAGGCAGGACAAGTTTGTTTGTTTGTTTGATAAAATGCACTTGATTGTAAAAAAAAAACACCTCTCAAAATGGTTTGATTTGATGGATTGGTAACTTAATTTGCTTACATAATGTAGGCCTTAGAAAATTATGTATATTATCTACAACAGGTTGACTTCAGCCATTCTGCTTTCATTTAACCAACTACACAGAACACCTTTGTCTAAAGCAGCCTCAGTAAAAAATGACCGTTTCCCCCCCCCCTTCTTTCTCTTTTCAGATCGCATTTTCACAACACAATACCATCATGGACCTGGTACAGTTTTTTGTTACCTTCTTCAGGTAAATTTTCTACTCTCATCAATTCTACAATTGATATATGCGAAGTTATGTGATGTTCAAACTTTGATATTTTACCCCTTTTGTATAATTCTTAAAAACATCATAGACCACACAGTCTACATTATGCAGGTACTGAAGTACCACAGCTCCCCCCACCCCTTTTTTGGTGATTTGACTTGTGAATAGTCACACTCGCATTCTGACAGCTGTCTTCCCATATTTAAGGTTAAGTATTTTTTCTAACATGTGAAACTGGAATCATAACAAGTATGTATTACGTGGCTTGCTTCTTGATTATCTCAGACTTTTCTTTGTCTGTGGTGCTGTTACTTGGGTTTGATTGCAAGTTTTTTTACTGAATGGTGAGCCTCCTTGCAAGAAAGGAGCTTAAACTAGGAGTGAACCAAAACGGCCACTTCCAATTTCCCACCCTATTTGCAGATAGTAAATTTTGGCTGTCTGTTCCAGTTTCATTTTGGGGAACCAAACCAGTTGAGGGATGGAGCTTACAGTTGTGGCTGAGAGCTGCTTGGTTTGTCTTTCTCTTCTTCTCTTAATAGCTATTAAAGCCCTGACTTTGCTGGCAGCTTTTTCAGCAGAGCAGCAAGAGGACTTGAACTGCTGCTACTCCCATTCTTCCTCTGCCCCCTCTGCAATTGTAACCTCCTTCTACTCCCCCAAATCATTTCTCCTTTTTTCTGTTTTGATGAACCAATGCGTAGTGATACACCATTACTGTGATTGGTGCTAACATATTTTAACCATGATGAAGTTATGTGGGGGGAATTAGTATGAGAGAGCAGGTAAGCACCTAGTACAGCAGCTTACTCTAGACCTCTTAACCATAGATTGTTATCTCCACCAGTCCAATGAGCCCTTTTAATCTGCTTTGGTTCTGTGTGTGTGTGTGTGTGTGTGTGTGTGCGCGCGCGCGTGCACATCCAATATATGTGTGAGTAAATCTTATTTCACAGTTCATTTTGGGAACAAAGAAGGGATTGCAGATAATGGATAATAATCAACTAAGACACACTTAAATTACTTGTCTATTGATTTAAATGGGTCCATTCTGAGTATGATCAATATTGGATGTCACCATTTAGCTTCAAAGACTGTATGACAAGTATAAACCCTTGGCTATTAAGTTTTCACTAATAACTTTTTATTTTGCATATCATGTATTTTCAAATAGAGTGAAAAAACTACAATAACTCCAAAAGCATTTCAATTTTGTTTGAAGGTTCATTTATGTTTTAGATTTTACATTACAAACAATTACATATGTCACTTGTCCAGAGTAAGTGGAGTTTATAGCCTCAGTTGTGCAAATGTCCTTGACATTTTATTCCACATGGAAAGCCCTTTCATTAAACACTCCATCCCCCTTTGACTCACTGCTCTCCTATCCCAATTAATGAAATGGTGGAGCAAAAAAAGGGGGTTCTGTAATTCTTTTTAGCTTGATTCTTGGCAATGGCTTAACAGATTTACATTCTACCATTTGTGAGTCTCTGGGGCAGATATTTATTATTAATGCATCTGTGAGTCTGATGGAAATAAGTGTTTTGACAGTTAATAAGTTGGCTTAATGTAACTAATAAAGCTGTTTCCTTAAAACAAAACAGAAACACTGGTATATTTTAGCTTTCTCATACATTTTTGAGAGTGGGGGCTTGATACACAGAGCCTGAAATCCTGTTGTTTGTGGTTCATTTTCTCATAGCAGTCTTATTGGGAATGAGCAATTAATATTTCTTTGCTTCGAATGCCAGGATAGCTTGCCTCTCTCAGGTATCCCCTGGAGCTCCTTTAGAGGTGCATTTTCTCTGCAGCTGTGTAGGAATGGTTCCCTACCAGCACCTTTTGTATACTGTGTTCTTTTATGACTTGCAACAGGGATCTTATATTGGCTTGTGTGTATTTTCTTTGCTCTTCCTTACAACTTTGAGGAAATAATGTTTAAATAAGTTATAGAATTTGAAGCTGCTTCTTCCTTTTGCTTAGGACAGGCCCAAGGCTGCCCGGTGTGAATTATGAGATTGTGCCCACCCCACTCTATTCCATGTACAGAATCAAACTAGACTGCCAGTTGAATGTTACTTCAACTCTGCTAATACACTGCTTAGGGGACATGGGACAGGCTATGGGGCGCACACACAGCTCTTTTTTTCAACACCTCTCCTGCTCCTCACATCCCAGCAACTATTGCCTGAGGCAGCCACCTCACTCTGCCTAATAGTTGGGCCAGCACTGTACAGGCTCTTCACTGTAGTTATTTGTTGCTTTTAATGTAATGCACCTTTGCGTGTTCAGACCCAGAAACCTCCCCCCTAAATAAATTCACACTTGACTCAAATTTTAGTTTTGGTTTTTGGCAGAATTTAGGCCACAACTTTGTTGATTACAGAAAGTGAATGGTTGCGTAGGCTCTGGTTCGACTAGCTCTCTGCCATGCAGGTAGTGCTGACCCAGGGTTCCAGCATAGGTCAGCCAAGGGTGAACACCTGGATAAACGGAAAGCCAGGAACAGGCTATCTCCGCCACCCAAATGTCCCTCTGGACTCAGGCATGGGCACAACCCCCTCTCAGGGGTTGACCAAACCATTGAGTCCCTGGATTCCTTTAACAGAATACCCTTCACATAGGGATGGCGAGAGCATTCTCCCATCCCTATCACCTGAACCAGAGTCTATCCACAACCTTACAAGTGGTGACGATTTGCTACACGGCAGGCAAAACCCAAATGGCAACAGCCAATCAGCCAAGTGGGGAAAATTCCTGCCGTGCCCCTGTCCCAATGACAGATGACACACGACGGCATAGCAAGGTCAAGCGCAAAAGCCCTAAAAGTAGGGAGAGGTGGGCGGGTGTTCCGAATGCACGCACAGAAAGAGAAAGCTCTGGGTCACGTGCATGGGCATATATAGGTCCCTCGATCCATTTGGACTGTGCCCCATTGGCCCTATTGAACCCAGCATCGAGTGACCTTCCAATCAGGTGTTGTGGCTGACCAATCGTATCCACCAACAACACAGGGTGTCGGTTTCCAGGTCTCACCGCAATACGTGGCCTCTTTGAGGGAGGACCCAATATCTCCCATACTGATCATCTTGGACCCGGGTGTCATTAGCACTGTCTAGGGATCCAAGACAGGAACTTTACTTTCTTCACAGAAATGCTTTGAATTATATTGGTCTGAGTGCTTGCTTTCCTTGTGTGCTACCTGTAGCCTTATATTGGCTTATACTGTTCCCTTTCCCCCCATGGAGGTGGAAACATCTAGGGATCCTGGTTTGAGCCAGATGCTTTAAAACACTGGCTGAATTTGCCACAAGCCTGAATTTACCACTTTTTTTCCTTCTTGTGTTATTACTTTTGTCATTTTATTTCATGGTGTGTGCATTTTCTAATTAGCTCAATAATTAATCGTAGATTTATAATTAATTAATTGTAGAATGATAAATATTTAATCCTAGATTGCCTACCTGATTAACCTGGATAAAATAAAAAAATTCCTTCCAGTAGCACCTTAGAGACCAACTAAGTTTGTTCTTGGTATGAGCTTTCGTGTGCATGCACACTTCTTCAGAACACGAAAGCTCATACCAAGAACAAACTTAGTTGGTCTCTAAGGTGCTACTGGAAGGAATTTTTTAATTTTATTTTGTTTTGACTATGACAGACCAACACGGCTATCTACCTTTAACTGATTAACCTGGGTTTGATAATAGATTAACTCCCCCTGCCCTGCAACGATCAGTTGACCCCAGCCTTTATTTCTTATCTCCACAATCAGATGCAGCATTTAAATGACCTTTCCTTGCCTCCATTAATGTCAGTGTTTAGCCCCTAAGAAACTGCAACCACAGGCTATAGTCCAGAACAGAGTAGAGGCAGTGGCAAGATATTTTAATGGCTCCTTTCCCCCTGCCAATTCTCCAACTGCCGTATTAGGTTCCCGTGAATCATGCCACTCCAGACTCCATTAGTAGACACGGGACAACATCTGGTAGCCATTTGAGTGTGGCAGTCTAAAACATACAACGCCCGTTTGTCATTTTGAGTGTATTGTTTACTTCTAGTGGCCATTTTTAAAAGAGAGGATTAATTAAATAAATTGAATTTTATTCATATTAAATAAATCAAAATGAAACAAAATAAATAAATTAGAACAACTAAAATAATATTGGTGCAGAACTCATAATCATAACATTTAATCACAGCAGGGAGTTCAGCCCCTGACACAAACTTTGCCAGGGCGATTGCAGCTGCCCAGAGAACTACTATTAACCCTTAAGGAAGCTTTGCAGGTGGACACCTCCAAGGAGATTCAAGGTTTGATCTCCTCTGTAGTTCCAGCCCTGCAGTCTGCACCTCCTCAACAGCCACGGCTGCAATAGAACCATCCATCTGCTGAAGCGCAAATGGTTTTTAGGGCAGAGACCAGAAGGTGCATCAACCTAACCATGGTACAAATCTTACAGGAGGCAGACAATACCTCTTTTGGGGTAACAGACCACACCCAGACTATGGATGATAACGAGGATGAATGGAGCAAAGAATCTGATACAGAGGATTGCTCATTGCACTGGCCATTCCAACAGCAGCATGACATGACATTGCTGTGCAAGGCCATGTCACTGCTAGAATAAATCACCCAGCAGACATTTCTATGCTACCTACCTCAAGGAGTGCTTTGGTGGTGTGAGAAGTACACATGAAGTGAGAATCCATATCAGTCCACCCCATCTTTAGGAAAAGGTTCAAGGCCAAATGGCTATAAAACTGCAAAGCTGTGGCATACACAAACAATTACTACATCCTGAACCAAGAAATAATGGACAAGCTAAAGTTCCCAGTTATAGATGGCCCCATTGTGGCACGTCTGCCTAAGACAATGAATCTCAAAGACTTGGATGTGCAACAGAGTGCAAGCTGGGTGTGGAATTGAGAAGGTTACATTAAACAACAGTCTTGTTACTTAAAACATCATGTCCCGCTTCAAACTTTGCCCTCTCAACTCTCCTATGGCTAGATGACTTTTAGACGACCCTCAGCAGGATCCTGACAGACTACTAAAATGTAACTCAAGACATGCTTTAAATGCATGGTGGAGATCATGACTTTTGGGCAAAGCCACACCCCAGCACCTCTGAGTCAGAAATGAAGCATATGGCATAAATTATTGAATTCAAATGCTGTTTTTAAAGAAACAAACACAGTCATCACCAGCACCAACCAAAGAAACAAATACATTAAAGCTTTTAATGTGTTGAGCAACAGTTACTCATGGTTGCATGCAGTTTGTTTGTTTTTTAACAGATCAGACTTTCAGTAACCAAAGTATTATTTCTGTAAAACTGAAAGAATGATGTGAGCGCAGGCGATCAGAGCATATTTCCGTACTGTGGCTTAGTCCTGGAAATATGAAATAATAACCTTTTACCATGTGTAGTGTAGCTTTCACCACTGACAAGTTACAACCAGTTTCCATATCCTGGATTAAGAATAACATCTGGCACTAATCCCTTGAATAATGATCTGTATGATTGTCCACTTTAAAACACCAGGCATCGTAGCAAGGAGCAATCTTCTCTCTCTCTCTCTCTCTCTCTCTCTCTCTCTCTCTCTCTCTCTCTCTCTCTCACACACACACACACACACACACACACACACAGAGCCTTTGGTGCAGATAGAAGGATGGTGCTAAGAGAGAAGGGGGTTACTTCAGACACGCACAGAGAAAGTGGACATGCTGCAGACAGGAAAAAAGGAGAAGTTATATAGAAAGGAGAAGAGTAAGATAGTTAACAAAGGGCTATAAGACCATAAAGACCTGCTGAGTTGGTGCCTGTTGCCATTACTGCCCAACCTATTATGATTTTCCTCCTTAGGTAGTAGCAGGTTAGGTGTTTGGCAATGGGAGGAGCCTGAATTCCAACTCCTCTGCAGTTATTGGAAAGCGGATGGCTTGGATCACAGGCAGAGAAGCTGTGAACAGGCAGGTCTGCAAGTGGCGGATTTGAGCCATGAGTATCATGGGAACTGGGCTTGTACATTCACTATAAAATAGACAATGGGGAAAGTTTGAAAAATACCTTTATTTTGAAGTGCTTTTATTATAAAATCAATTTGTTCATGTCATCCAATAAAAATACATTACACAGTGTGAACATGTTGATTTTATAATAAAAGGGTTTGCATAAAATGGCAATGCGAGCTGGTTAATATGTATGAATTGTAGTAGCATAGAGAGGAAAAGCAGTAAAGCTTAAAATGTGTCAGGGCATTTTCTGAAATGAAAAGGCTACAGGATCTTGGAATTTCTTCGTCTTTTTTCATGAGCTAGTATGTAGCTTTTGAGTTTCTTGATTGAATTTAGGATCAGCCTTCTAATGTTCATACTGCAGCTCAGGCATGACTTTAAGTCCATATAGAGGTCTAGTTTACAATGGCATGACTGCATAGCTTTCTGATTACATTTTTTATTCATAAATCAATTTAGTGAAAACAACCTACAATCAGACTCTAAAGGACAGTTTGGAAAGAACAACAGGTAACAAAATGCATAAAGAAATCTAAGGCTGCAGTCCACATACTATCTACTCATGTGCAGTCATAATGTAGCCTTATAGATTTCAGTGGAAATACAGTGGAAATTTGCTGCATAAAGTAGGCTGTGAGCTGCGACCAAATAGTCTGATTTAATTGGCAGCTGATATAAAATATGATAGCTGATACAGAATAACACTGGACAGTTGTGCCTACCATTGTATTCTGTTCCTGGAAGCAGAGATATCTAGGGGTGATACCCTTAAATACTCACCAGAGCAAAGGTAGTGAAACCAGCTGTGGAATGGTTGAAACCTGGGAGCTCAATGAGCAGGGTATAGGGGCATAGGCTTGGCCACTAGGGTAGCCAGGTGTCAGAAGATGAACAGCTTTCCCCCCTTTTAAGCTTCTTGTAAAGCTTAAATTATTGCATGTCCAAGCGTAAATTATTGCATGTACTTCTTCTGATATGGAAATTAATATCCATGTGTATTGTGGAAGGCATACTAAATGTATCATGTGAAGGACAGGGGTGCATTTCTGTTTAACATTGTCCTTTGGGGAAGGAACACATTGCATGCACTAGCTTCCTGAAGCATTTATGTGGAATAAAATAGACATTCGTGCATCCAGTCACACATTATGTTTTAAATCAACTTCATTTCTTTGAAGAAATATAAAATATTTTATCCTTCAGCATAGGTGCAGAATGTATAAAATATTAAAGTCTTTTCCAGGAGTAACAGAAACAGAATCACACTTAACGGGTCAGAAGTTTTATTTATCCTATAAAGATCTATTTCCATTAAAAAAAAATTAAACCACCCTGACTATAAATCTTTTTTATTTCTTCTTTGAAATAGATGAAAAGAGGTACTGCAGAGTTACCAGAGTTCAAATTATTAGGCCATATACTATAAGATGTTTACGGAGTATTTGCTTTCATTTGACAGCATGTTGTTAAATTGTGAGAGCTTTGTCACTGTATGTTAAGCACATGCTGTCAATTAAGCTTTTTCTGGCATATGATGCATCCTTTATCTCACATGGGATTAAGTACCAAAATCTATTTAGATTATGCATGATTTTCATGTGCATGACATGATAGAGAATTTGGTAACATAAATATGTCAAATCCAGTTGAATTTCTAAAGAGTAAAATCCACTGATTAGTCCTTCCAGTCATCTTTCTCTATGGTACTACTACTCACCAAGAAAGTAATGGCTACCAGTTATTCTCTGTAGAGGAAATGTGCTTTAGGTAGTCTCATGGGTCATCCAGTTACCAAAATGGCTGCAGGTTTGAATATATGGAGCACAATCCGTGCCCTCAAACTAAGGACCAGTGGGCTTTCTATGGTAGAATGGTAGATTTGTCCTCCTTGCCAAGTTTTGGGTGACATTTAGTTGGGTTCAAACAAGTTGGTTTATAGGCTGAAGTTACCTGTAATAACTGTTTTTGAATGATATTACTAATCTTGTAAACTGTGGACATCCGTCCGTTGTCAGCTTTTACTGTGTTACGGTGGAATGAATACAAACAAGTATAATTGCTAGGCACAATTTATAGGAAGTAAAGTGGTTAAGTGAGTGGCACTGTTCACAGAAGTATAAGCAACAGATATAAATAGACTTATATCTTCTATGCAAAACAGCACTGTTCTCTGTATGGTGAGTTTGAAATGAATTTGGGTTCTGCTACTTAATTTGAGAATTCCACTTCAGAAGCAAAACCACACATTATCATTTAAATGGCTTTTGATTGCACTTGCATTTTAATAGTTTATTTTATTTTATACAACCCATGTTTGAACTTTGCTTACATTTCTGGCTAAAAAGTGGTGTTTTAATGCCAGTAAAGAGGAAGGAGTTGTAAGTGAGCTAATTCTTTATAGATAGTCCATCTGAGTATGATTATATTAACATAGTAATAATATGCTGAGATAGTAGCAGTTTCATGAAGATACTAAATAGCATAGAGCACTGAGCTGCCTTACAAACCAGTCCCCCTGTATCCCCTTCTGAAATCAGTCCTCCAGGAAGAACTGGAGCCACATAGCATTGTGCTGTCATGGCCCCAAACAGCCAAATTGTCTAGCATGCCATATTCATTTTTTTCAGTTACTTCTTGATTTCTTGCTTTGGCATGAAGGTTTATAGATAGATATCCACTGACATCTCTTGAGCTCTGCTTAGATGAACAACTTCAGGTGCCATGTCACTCTTCTTTTCTTCACACTGTTGAATCATACAAGTTGTGAAGAGGTGATTGCTCAGCTTCAACTGACATCCTGTTCTGTGACACTCATGCCTTGCAAATCATATTTTCAAAATAAGTGAAAGAATGTGGCATAGTTCATAGGAAATCAACCACTAAAATAATTCTTGATGAGCAAAATATCAATCACACCTTATTATTCTAGTTGGCTCCACAAAGTGCAGGAATCCTGTTCACATGTATATCTGATTTGCTTCCCCAATTAAATATGTTGCTGAAGTCTGTAATTACTTGATTTGAATATGAATTTGCCTGCCTACAATGCTCACATATATTATGAGTTGAGTGCCATTTCCTCAAGGAGATAATCTCCGACCTGGAATAGTAAATGAAATTCTGCACATGTATAATTAACATTAAAGCTGAACAAACTGCTTGGTAGGTACATAAAAAAACTTTTAAAATATTAACCTCTTAATCTAAAGAAATCACTTTGTTTACTGTTTTGAAGTATATGTGACCATAGAAACTAGTTAAGCAGCATTTTGTTTGGCAAGTATCTTCATTATTTAGGTTGATCAATTATTTTGATTATTTATTGTAAACTTCGTAAAAGTGGGCTGTTGTCTTTAATTCATCTCTTTCTAAGTAACTTTCCATCATGGCTTGTGCTGTAAAATGGGTGCCAGGGAGATGAAATCAAACTACTGTTCCTGAGAGGCAAAATAATAATGCCTCTCAACATGCATGTGCAAACATCATAAGCTAGAGAGAACTCTCAGCAAACATTAATTTTTCACCCCAAGAGTCATCTGATATTTTCATATATAAAAACCCAATTCTAAATTGAAGAACGGGGAATTTGACTTTCACTATTCCCAATGCCATTGTCTGTTGGAAAATTCAGGACAGACTATAAGAAGTAGTTCTTCACACAATGCATAAACTTTGGAATTTGCTACTGTAAGATATAGTTAATGTTTGTCAGTTTACCTTTTTCATTCCATCACAGAAAACCCCCCTCTGCAGGTTGATTTGTTGATTTGCAGCAGAGCTTACATATTTTCTAGTTGAAAATATTGACAGGCCTGTTTCCTGTTTTTGTGCTGTGCAAGATGCATACTGTTGAAATCTCTGTAGAATTTATTCACAAGATTGAATGAGATGCTAAAAAATGATTCAATTCCTCGATCAGAATTAAATTAAGTGTTGTTTTCTTTAAGCAGAAAAGCAAATTTGAGAAATTCCAACATGCATTGAGGAAGAGCAACATATCCATGATGTCAGATTCCTCCATTTCAATCTTGCTGAGCTGTACCTTTGTGTTGTTTTTTGGCAAATCATGGTCTCAACTACACTTTCATATATATGATTACATGACAAGCAGTAATTTTTGTGAGTGACACCGCTGCCAATATGTTGGCTTTGCCAGATTTAAAAGCCTCTATTGTTTGGAAGCTGAACAACCCACAATGATGCAAACATAATCCTGGTAGACCTAGGTCTGAGTTGAGTCTAGACATATGGCCAGATTTTTTTGGATGTCAAGAGAGACAGTCTCAGAAATTGAAAAGCCTCCTCCTGCTGACTTCAAGGAAGGGAGATGGTGTAGTCTCTGTGATTAACACAGTAACAAAGTCACAGCAACTACATATGTGCTTCACATCACCATTCTGTTTGTCCTCTGGTGGCCGCCTCTGGTGGCAAGTCCCTCTGGAGTACACAGTCCCACAGGGCAAAGTCCAAGGTCCAATCAGGCCTGGTTCCCATCTCTGCAGCTGATCCAGGGGTTAGGGCACCTGGAGGTCAGTCTCACACATGCATAGTCACAAAGAGCTCCCTAGAACATCCAAGCCATGGTCCAACCAACCTGGGAAGTTGAGCAGACATTAGTTCTGCTTCCACTTTATACTGCATGCTGACTGCAACATCTGGGCTAGTTGAAGCATGCAACCCACACTTCTTCTGACCCTACTCCACTTGAGAAATCTCACACCACCTTCCATAGCTGGCAAAAACCCCACCCCCCCGGTCAGCTAGTGAGCTGGGCTATGGACTCCTGCCTGCCTTAGCCTCAGCCTCCTAGAACATCCCTCCAGCTCCTCTCTATGCCTCAGAGCCCACCATGGGTCCTGCTGTTCTGTTTCCTGTGCACTGACCCCCATCCCCTTGCCATCCTCCATCACCTCGTGAGTACTTCCTATACCAACCTCTCCTTCCCAGTCCCAGTCCCAGCTACACCCTTCACCAGGATCCTCTTCCTTCTCCCTGTTGCCCTGCCAATTCATGACAGTCCTACTCATTCAGTTGTGAAATGTGACATCATGCTCAGGTAATCTGTACTGTGGTTGGAGAGTCTATTAGATCTTGTTGCTGGTAATTCTGATTTGAGTTGGTCCTATAATTTAATTAAGCTGCATGGCCCACACAGCATTTCATTTTTATGAAGTAGGTGTTTCTGTACCTTAACAGCTCAGCTATGTTGAAAGGCGAGGTATTGACCAGCTGTTTGTATGCTGGTTCCACATTAAGACTTGAATGAGATGTTGAGTTTTGGAAAGCAGGTGCATGGAATCTGATCCACCAATAAGAAGAGGAGACCTTTTAAGCAGCTGAAAATTGTTTAAGAATTAGTTCATTCCCTTGGCTATTGTAGCAGAAGCATCTTTTCTCAGCCAGCAGTGAGATAACGATGTTACGTTCCTGGGATTTTGACTTCCAGTACTTTACACATCAGTCATGATATAATCTGCTTCCAAACTACTACCAGTAGCTGTGATTCACTCACTCTGCTTCTGTCATCAACCAGTCCCTCCAAGATTCTTCACATTCCCAGCTCCAGAAAATCCAAGCATAAAATAAATGAGAATCAATTAAGATTGTTTGTGAGGTAAAATGTCCTTTCTTAGAATCCCTTTGCATGCATGCAAGTTACAAACAGTTTAGGAAGTTCAGATTGCAGCTGCTGCTGTTGTTTTCACAGCAAGGATAAGCTAGTTTATGATAATTATTTAATCACATTAGAGTGCTTTTCATATATTAAGTATTTTTATAATACTGATCCAGGTTAGCATTCACAACAAAGTCAAACTGAGGCTGAACGAGTAACAAATCCAAAATCATCTAACAACTTTATTATCTCTAATACATTTTACAGCAATACTTGTGTACTGATAAATTGAGAAAGTAGTGTCTCTGCCACTCAGTTTTACTGAAGTTTATATTAGCACCAAGCCTTCAACATAATGTCCTCTTAGTTGCATTTATTTTGATATTTCTATATAAATCAAATAGAATGGAATGTATAAAAAATGTTTGAAAATACAGTTATACATTGATCAAACTAATACAAAAAGCCTTGGAAGCATGTGAAATATTTTATGCATGGAAAGATATGGAGCCATTTATGAATAAAAAAATATTTTCCAAATAAAAAGGCTTATAGGTTAATGTTAGGACATTTGATTTTCTGTTAGTATTTTATCTGACCTTTCCTGAATTTGTAATGTTCATTACTCAAGTATATTTATACAAATAATTGTTGTGAAGTGTGTCTGTGTCTGTACAGGCACATAAATATTTTAAATTGGCATAATTAAACATGAATACTAATTCATTTACAATGGGCAAGTGATCTATAACAGCTGGAATAATTACAGCCTTGAATAACAAAACTGTATGTTGTCTGCTGAGGAAATATAGTGATAATGAATAGAGTTCTACCATATATCTTGTTTTTTACCCCTCATTAGCATACCAGAGCAGAATATGCTGTCATTATAGTTATGAAATGCTTTGAAAGCACATATAGTAAACTAAAAAGGGAAACCAATGGTTGAACACTTTTGCTTTTGATCAGGAAATGGCAGCACCAAATTGTTAACTAATGTGCTATTATTAAGTATTCTGATGGTTTGCTGCAGTTTTGTGCATTGAATGATACATGTGCTATTCTGAACGTATCCTAGTGAGAAACAAAATATAATCAGTGCGAGTTTCAGCATTTGTTTCAATGGATGATAGGTTAAAACTATCTTCATCACTTCTATTGCTTGCAAATAAAGCATTCTATCACTTATTTATTTTATTTGTTTAAGGCATTTGTATACTGCTTAATGTCCAAGATTTCTAAGCTGTGTACATAAAATATTTTTAAAATACAGATAATATGAACAGTTAAAATTTACCATAAAACAGAAGATTGCTTCAAAATGTTTGCTGAAATGGGAAAGTCTTCATCTAGTGCTGGAACTTCAGCAGGGAGAGAGTCTGTCAATCTCAGTCAGAAGGTGCAAGGGTAACACAACAAAGAATCTATGGCATTAATGTTAAGATGGTGATTGATAGACATGTGTATTTGGGAATCCCTCTGTGAAACCATCACCCACGTGGTTGCTAAAACACACTCCCCCCCAAATGATCTTTAGGTGGAGTCAAACCAAGCACTGTCCAGTGTGCATAGCTGAATCCTCCCAGGCTAGAAGTATGTAAGACATACCGGTAGATTACAGAAAAAGAAAGTATTTATTGTAAATGTGGTTTTAACAATAAAGCACAGCATGCAGATACAGATAAAAGGTTCATTCAAATAAGTTGTACTCTGAGTTTGCCTATTGAAGTTAATGGATCATGGCCATATTTATTATTTTTATTTATTAAATTTCTATTCCGCCCTTCATCCAAGGACCACAGGGTGGTTTGCAATATAAAAATGCAAAAATGCATAACATAGTAACAAACAAAAGCATTCATTAATTCAAAATAGTTGTTAATTCAATGGGTCTACTCTGAGTAAAGCCTAGTGGACTACCGCCTATAGGCTGGCTTTATAAGGAATGATTTTAACAACAATAAGAAAAGTTTTTTTCAGTCACATCAAACACCCGATAGTTAAGTAATAAATTCCTGTGGTGTGTTGGAACCTCTATGCATGACCAGAAGTGCTCACATACAATAGTATTAGGGAAACTGCATTAATTGCAAGTTTGTGTACAAATCCAAAATGTGAGCCATGGGATTTATATTCTCTAGCAGAATTTTGGTACCCATATTTTAAGGAAATTACATTACTTGTGAATGTAATTCAGAGCCCCTCCAAGTGTCCCTATTTTTCAGGGACAGTCCTGGATTTACAGATGCTGTCCCAGTTTCTGATTTGATCCCAGAATGTCCCGCTTTTCATTAGGACATCCCTATTTTCAACTGAAACTGTTGGAGGGTATGGAGTTATGTGACCCCCCAAGCCAAGGAGATAAAGTAGCTATAAGAAGACATCTGAAGGTAGCTCTGTATAGGGATGATTTTTAATGTTTAATATTTTATTATGTTTTTATATTTGTTGGAAGCTACCCAGAATGCTTGGGGCAACCCAGCCAGAATGCTTATTGTCACAAACCGGAGTCCACAAGGGAAGACATCAGAGGAAAGACACTAAGTACCATGAACATAAACCTTTCTCCAATTGCTCCCATTTCCCAGGATATAAATTACAGATAACTGAAAAAAGGGGGAAACTCCCCAATAATTTTGAGGCATCTCAACTTGTACACTTTCTTTCCTCCTATCAGTAATTGCAGTTCTATGAAAACTGGTTTTGCTGAAGTGCTGTTCTCTACAGAAGTGTAACAAGACAATTTTATTTTAAATGCTGTTCACAGCATTTCACACAGTGCACTGAAAAACTAGTATTGCTTGATTTACCAACCCAAGCAATCTAAGAAATTAATATCTTGACCATCTAAAACCCTGAATACTGTGAAACTACAGGAACTCAAAAGCATGAAAGCATTGGGAGCCTAAGAACAAAAAAAGTAATTTAACCTGCTTTTTATATTAATGCAAACTTAATTTCACTGTTGATATTTATCTACTGTACTTTTAAAAGTATTTTGGTGGTGGGGAATCCAATAATCAACCCCAAGTGATACAGTAATAGCCTAAAAGTCTATGACATATGAACATCTGACTCTTTTCTCTCTGTGAGAACTTTGTGATTCTCTGTAATAGCAGTTTTCTAAGAATCAGCCTTGAATGGCTGGTGGTGGGAAAGGTCCCTCCCCTTGATTTGCCCCATTACAGTTTCCCTTTATTTAGCTTTCTCTGAAAAACTGGTTGTGTTTTATTTACATTGCAAACTGCCTTAGTATTTTCAGTTATAAAGGGTGGTGGCATATGAAATGCCATAAATAAATACAAAATGTCCTTGAATATTTCCCAAAATGTTTCAGTGGGGATAAAAATTAGTTGTCAGGAGTGCATGGTAAGAAGGCACTTTCCCTCAACTTTGGTTTCAGTACAAAATGTTGTAAACTTCCTTGGTCATTTGTAGTGATGGAAAGCAATGAAGAAAATCTGCCAGTAAATAAATGCATGTTTTTGCTGTGCTGTTGACCACCGTAATACTCAGTATTTCACCAGATTACAGCTTCTGGATATATGCATATTGGATAAGTGGCATATGTTATTGGACACCAAGAGAACTAGGGATTGGTGGACTATGTTTTTGTTTCGTTGCTAGTTTGCCTTTGTTAGAATATGCTCTCCAGTCTTATTGCCTTCATGCCATCAAATGTCAAATGTCAATGCTTTTCAGAAAGAGTTGTGCAAAAACACTCTAGTCTCTCATTCATTTTTCATGTTTTACTTTTGCAGCTGTTTCTTGTCATTGTTGTTGGTCGCTGCTGTGGTCTGGAAAATCAAACAAACCTGCTGGGCTTCGCGACGAAGAGAGGTATCAGTAACTGGAATTACTATGATGGTTTTTTTTGTCTCAGAGCTGCAGGTGAACATGCAACCTGCTTGTCACACTTGGGAAATTAAACTAAGTCTTTTCACACATAACGTTTTTTTCTTGCCATATTCAGGCAGTACAGGATAATGTACTTTCTTTGCTTGGATAAACATGGTTAGTTTACTACAAGTTTGACCTGTGAAAAAATTGTGCTGCTACTTTTTTACATCCCCTTTGTAAACAATAAATCAAAAATATATGTTAAGGGTAAGCTGCAATTTTTCAAAGTTGTCCAAGGTCAGATTAGTTTGATATTTGCTGTGTTTTCATATGTTTGGTGTACTCTGTCCACAACTGCTCTTTCTACATGTGCACCTGGATATTTTGCCCCTTTTTCTTGGCTTGTTTGGAGGGCAGGTAGGAGCATCTAACTTTAAAAAGCAAACATAGCTTTGGATTTGACCCACCTCTCCCTCTCCCTGGTTTTGTATACATGAAGTGATGTGCAGTACTGTTATGGTGCCTGCTGTATTAAGCTTGAAAATAAGAATCTGAAGTACATTTAGATGGCACTCTTGAATCTTTCTTTGCACTTACAGCCATAGCTTCAGTTCAAGCTGCTGCTGCAAAAGAGGACACTTTGTGGTCACAGCTTGATTAAAATAAAAAAAATCATCATTTGCATCCACAGCTTAAATTGGGTTGGATCTTTTAAGACTCAATGAGCATTTGCATGACAGTATAATAGTACTGAATAAATTAGATGGTGATTTAAAACCGTTGCTCTGAGAAACTTCAAAATCACTGTGATAAGAATAAATGTTTTACCGGCTAAGCTGATCTTAGAAATACGTCACTCCTGCAGCCGTCAAAGCTTCCATGTCAAACTTTCAGACATAATGACTTGGACACAAAGAAATACTTGTGCAAGTGTATCCAGTCCATTTATTAGTAAGCAATACTGGGTTGGAATTGTGAGCACAACTCTGCTCATGAAATTATGCTTTCTTGACTCCTCTCGTCCACTGCAGCCATTTTGGCCTTCCAAAAGCCATTCCTGAGTCCCTCTCCAGAGGAATGGCATGGGGTGGGGCACAGGGAGCTTCATGTGGCTGGGATTCAGGAGGATTCCTTGTGTGAACAGAAGTGCTTTTCCACTGGTGCATAGTGTCTCACCAATATGCAAAGTAATTCATTTATAATTATTCATAAGCGGGGGGGGGGGTCAATGGAAATGAAATACTGATATATCTTTGGAATATTATACTGTATAACATTAGGATAAAATTGTGCAAATAGTTACTTATCAGAGACTAAATAGTTACTTCAAGGTACCCCAATTTATTGCTTAGCTAGCTAGTTTCTTAAAATACGGTAGCTTGATATATTTTGTAACCTTCCTGAAGATCTCCAGTAGCTCATTATTGACTGTAGAATGATAACGATGTCATCTGACCATTATCTTAATTACTTTAATTATGTCAATTTATAACGTTATTTTAATTGGGAGGTGGGAAAATGAATACTATTCCAGAGTCATAGGAAAAATATTTAATAGGAAAGAAATTGATTTAACTATGATGTAGCTGTTGAGACTTCCACTGTTAAACTTTCCACAAAACATAGCACACATGCCCTCCGAAAAAGATTAGGTATGAAACATGTTTTGAAAACTCTTTCATGTACACATTCCTTTTGTACTTAAATGCAGAGCAGAATGATACAGACTTGAATGTGTCAACCTTTTGCATAAAAAGGGCATCATTTTATATCTTCAAACTGAAGATTGTAGCCTATATGCTCTACACATGAGGAACACATGAAAGAGTGTAGAGCTGGACTGTGTCTTTTGCTCCTCCCTTGACAACACATTGCCTTCTTTCAGCATCTGTGCATTGCACACAGTTGTATGCAGAGAAAGTCCAACATGGGAGCTCCTACTCATGAGTAGAGGCTCTTCATAATCAAGTGCTCCTGCTCTGGACTTTCTTTGCATGTAACTGCATGCAACATAAGTCACATAATACTATACTATGTGTGAGAAGAATGTTTTGAAATGCAAAAGCTAATTAAAACTAATCTAATCTAATCTTATATTAAGAAACAGCAAAAAATACCAGAGTGAATATTCTGATTTATTTGAACAAACCATTATTTTTATCCATGCTTATACACAAATAACTTATGAAGCATGACTTAATATATTTGGTTAGAATTAATATGACAGAGAGCTAAAACACAACCTCTGTCAATTATTCTAAACAGTTCTTTCTGCCAATAGAGAGATTGGATTATTATTTTTTAAAGTACCGTACCTGTAAACATTGTTAATATCATGTTGTCTTGCTATTTATGGTTAAATACATGTCAGAGATTTGAGTAATGATTTGTCCAAGTGTTTACTAATCCTGAATGGTTGGATTCAGTTCCTATTCTATTCAAAGGGACCCAAGTTTCACTGATTTTAAAATGGACTTAAGTACAGCAAATTTACATCATATTTTTCTATACATGTGTTCATGGTAGTTAGTTCCATTATGTTCAGAGGTGCTTACTTCTTTGTAGGCCAAGTCCAGTGAAGCTGTGGGTGGGGGAGCATGTGGCAAATAACAACATATAGCCAGGTGTTGAATTGAAATTAGGCCACAACTTTATTGATTACAGCAGAATAGATTTGGCGTAGGCGTTGGTCATATATCTATTAATCAACCAGCCCACTTACTGGCTGATACGTTGTTCACTAAAAGATAGGGGTTGGCTGATGCTGGGGTCCCTCATGCCATGAACCATTTCTGGTAGACCCCATTCAGCCACTGGTAGGGAATGCTCTGGCCCTTCAGCCCCCAAGCTGGGCTTCTGGACAGAGAATGCTACCCTCCAAGGTCACTTAAGGGGATTCCCATACATATGGGATGGGTAGAGTGCCTCTTCCTCCTAAGGATGCAGCCAGTGCCTCTCCCATCTTCATAAGTTGTGATGATTGTTATGCGATAGGTGGAAACCCCCCATAATTAAAGCCAATTTGCATGTAGGCAAAATTCATCCCCAGCCCTAAAATGAGCAACAGTCCATAGCAACGTCATTGGTCAACAGACTCATTTCTGCAGAGGAGTCAGAGGTTTACAATAGAGGGTGAGTGGGAGGGAAAGTCTGCCAATACTGAGGTAGGGTGAGCATGCAAGACCCACCTTTAATGCCCAAAGAGTGGACCAGAGGGCAGTCTATTTTCTTGAAACTTCATTTGAAGGATGGGCTGTGCCTGTCTCAGGCACTGTGTGCAGATGTAAGGTATCATGAGCCAAACTTGAAGCTCTATTAAGCTTATCATTGGTGCCTGTCAATAGCAGGGTTTTCACAGATGGACATGCTTGAAAGCCTTCTCACAATCAGGGACCCTCATTTGCATTTCATGTTAAGGCACAATGCCCCCAAACCACTGTAGTTGCTGCTGCATCCTGCTTCTGGTTGCTATATGCTCCAAGCCCATTTCCTTCATGTCTTTCTACAGTGCTGGGCAGGCTCTTAGGCTGAATGGTGTAGAAGGCATTGTAAATCACTCAAGGAGGGAATGGAGCACAACTGGTGAGAGCTGTGGCCTTGAAAGAGTATTGAGGGCTGTATAGTGAGCCTAAAGTTCCTCACCCCTGTTCACATAATTAAATAACTATTTTTCTCGAGTAAATGTTATTTCCATTTTTATGAACAAAATATTTTGTATGTGGGAAGTGTCTGTGGAAATAATACTAGCATTGTTCCTGGTGTTCTGCTCTCAATTTGAGGTAACATTGGGAGTTGGTCACCAAAATTATGTCTGCCTTCAAAGGTGAATAATCTCTAGTTTATGAATTATTTTTGTTAAGGGTCTGCATTAACTAATCCACCTCATCAGTACTTGAAACAGAACTGCTTTGAAATGCAATGGCCCTGTGCTTCCTCATTAATGACAATTTTACATTCTGTTGGAATTGGGCATTTATACATCCATTGCAAAAGTTGAGGCAAGTAATTAGCCAGAGGTTCAGCAGCTTTTTAGTGAAGAGACTTTTAAGTGGTGGTATTATAAGTGAATGCTTTCTTCTTTATAGGTCTCTTATGCATAAGTGTAGGCTTTGATGTTATTGACGTTGAATATTATAGTTGGAGCTTTTTTTTTTAGTCATGTGGTTATTAGTAAGAAGCAAATGCAGGTCAAAACTGGAGATTCAGGTTTCACATTCAGTGGCTTGTTACATTTTCACTGACAGGAGTTGGGATCGAAATAACTGCTGATTCTTCCCTATACCCAGGATGGCTTTGGGTTTGTGACTCCATAGGAACTGATTTTTACACCGAGAGACCTTTTTATAAGGTGGCTTAGTAAGCATTTACTTATCAAAGACAGGCAGAGGGGAAAGCAAACATTGGGTTCACCCAAGCCCTATCTAGACTAACACTTTGGATCCCTGTCAATACCTTCTTTGTCCTTTTAAATAACCACTTTTTTTTGTTTAAATAACCACTCTTCTTTGTATACAAAAACCACTCTTTTGTATTTTAAGTATTTGATCAGCACAAAGTTGTTTCCAAATAACTGGAAATCATTATTTGAATTCAAATTGTGAGTAATTTTATTAGGTCTAATTAAATAATCATACTGAACATACTAACATATTGAACATACTGACATACTGAACATACATTGGTAGGAAGCAGCATCACAGCAGCAAGCTGTGCCCCCCCCCAAGCCTATATGCAATCATCCAGAGCTGTCCCCGAGACCCCAAGTCCTGGCCTGGCTACCCTGTCAATTGACTCTAGGGGACCCACTTAGCACTGAGCTGCCCCTAGAATGATTCCTGCCTGGCAAGCTGTGCTGTGATCCAGCAAGAGATGCAAACTGAGCCCACTGATCTCATGAAATGCTGGTGCAAGCCATCTGTGAAATAAACATATTTTAGTGTATAGAGAATGACTTATAAGTCTGGTAAATATTACAAACATAGAGTTTGTCAACACCATGTTTAGCTGTGTTCTTGCAGCTGCCCTATTTAATTTGTGTAGTCCACATGACAATCCAATCTCAATGCTTTTCACGTGTAAATTTGTGTTTACCTGATACAGGAATAATCCGGTAAATTAGAGGACATTTCCAAACCACTCAAATTGGCCTTCATATACAATTTGTTTCAGTGTTTTTCAGTGGGTGGATCACTTATCATTTTCTACTGCTTTCCTTTCCATTCACCCTACTTCCTCACTGCTTTCATTTCATTTTCAGCTGTACTTATAATGATTTCTGGTGTGCTCCTGAACAGAGGAATACATTTTTCTTTGGATTCCCTCAGATTTGCACAAAACCAGAAAACTGTACAACCAAACCACATTATAAAAAAAAAATTACACCAGATATATTGGAAACAATCTGAAAAGTGTATGCTTAGGATTTACAATTGCTTTAATTTCTTTTGCAGTGGGGTAGTAGGGGCATGTCAGGAGCTTAGCCTTTTACCGGTATATACATTTTTATTTTGATCGCTCAGATTTGCCTGTGTGCTTTTGCACAATACTTGAGCAGGGATTTTTTTTAAAGGGGGGAAAGGGGGGACAATTTGAATGGGGGAAAACTGGATTAACAGCTAAATCATGCTCAAAGAGACCACAGCATCCTATAGAATGTTATTTATCTTTGTCATAAACTAAAATCTTCACTGTAGACCATAATTTATTATAATGTCATTATTCTGAGCAGCTACTTATTTGCTTAACATGGATGCCAAGATAAATTAACCATACTTTTTTCCTATTTATAATTAATAATTTACATATAACCTTTGGCTTTTCTTTTATCTTCAAGTATTGATATAAGACATATAAAATCAGCCTGTGTGTGGAAAGAATGCTTTGAAATGCAAAATCTAATTAAAATGGATGCAGTGTTATTTTAGGACTGTTGAACGATACTATAGGGAATATCATGAATATTTGAACAGACCATTATTTTTTTATCTGTGCTATTCAATTTATGCACCAGTCAATTGTGAAAAATTAGCTGGTTCTTTTGGTTTGAGTATAGTGAACAAGAGAGGTAAATCAGCTGAAACACAAGTAATCAACACAATGAAACCATTTCTATAATTTTATTTGGGGATGTATACTTAGAATAAATTGTTAATTTGATCTGACATTACTTGGGAAGCTAAGCCATACAGATGCTTCATTTGCAGTTGCTGGTGATGAATTTCATCCTATACATGAGATAGAGCCATGGGCCGGTCCACCGTCCCTCAGGCCATGCGGTGGGCCGGACTATATTTTTTTTTGGGGGGGGGGGAATGAACAAATTCCTATGCCCCACAAATAACCCAGAGATGCATTTTAAATAAAAGCACACATCCTACTCATGTAAAAACACCAGGCAGGCCCCACAAATAACCCAGAGATGCATTTTAAATAAAAGGACATATTCCACTCATGTAAAAACACACTTATTCCCAGACCGTCCATGGGCCGGATTGAGAAGGCTATTGGGCCTCATCTGGCCCATGGGCCTTAGGTTGCCTACCACTGTTTTTCCCAGTGGGTTATGGCTAGCACAAGTTTTCTTCCTATTATGCTTCCTCTCATAAGTGGAGAATAACTAAGGAAGAACAAGGAGGGCACTGCTCCAGCTCTCTAAAGGATGTATGCAAGTTGCTGCCAGCAGACTTAACTCAGTACCTTGACTTACAGCTGCAGCAGTTCTGTGAGGACACAGGTGAGGAAGGAAAGAGTTGAGATTGGTTTGGGTACAGCCAGCTAGCAAAGAAATGCAAAGCAGAAGCTCATAAAGGAACTGTATTTGAATATACTAAACTGTCAGGGCTGAGCAGGAAGTAGATAGAAGTCCCATAAATCCCAGCCACAGAACTCATTCCCAGAAGGCTGATGAATCTCTCTCAAAAGAGTAAGGGCACTTCCAGACGTTCCTGGTTTTCAAGTGGGATTCATTCACATACCAGCAAATTCAGATTGTACTATTAAAGCTGATTTTGATCTCTTGTGTGACAAACCCACTTCCCTAAAAGATCAGGCTTCTTGTGATAAGGAAAGTTACGGGGAAACAAATTAGAATGAACCAGGCCATCTAAAAGTGCTCTAAGAGTGACAGCTACCAATAAGTTCTGCAAGACTCTTCCAGGATCTGCAGGCTGCTTCCTACCAGGTAGCCCTCAAGATCAGCCTTCCCTAGAATTTCTCCTGGCCCTAAGCCTAGCCCAAGTACTGTTAGGAGACCCTACAATGCTGTAACTTGGACTTGGACTCAAGAAAAGTTTTGAGTCTGTTTCCCGGGGGGCATGACACCCTCACAAACGCTTCTCTCTCTCTATTCCTAACCCCTAGAAGGGTGTACTCAGAATATAAATGAATATCCGTTTTGGAAGGGAATGGGGTCCTTCTAAAAGATCACTTTACACTTTCTTGGAGTGATGAATTCCTGTCTCTAAGAGGGGAGTATCTGTCAGGCTGGGGTCAGGGCACCATGTCCCTGAAGGTCTCATCTACATAGCTTCTCCAGTTCAGCTGTGTGAGCCAAAAAAGAACAGACTTGTAGAAAGCACAGGCCAAGGAAGTCTGCCCTACAGGCTGATACTTTTACATGTGACACTCTGATTGATGCACTGCATAGTTTTCAAACCCTTCTGGCTTCCCAGCTTCATAATTGGCTCAGTCTTTAAGACAGCAACAATAGGAAGAAAGATGCTTGCTGTGGCCTTGATTGTGCCCTTGATGGAGGAACATCTTTTCAGGCAGGAGAATTCATGGGGATCTGATTTTCACAAGGAGATAGCTACTAAGGAGGGCTTATGTTCTCTGGGAAGCTACAATTGTGAATAATACAAACTGTGTTGTGGTTTGGGTTCAATGCATAATTCCAAACAGTTCCAAATTAGAACTGCTCGGCTACATCCCTAGTTCAGATCTTTGGAAGCCCTGAATTCTCCTGAAGAGTTTGTTTTAACACATTGTAGACCAGAAGATAGGTGGCTGAAGCAGTAAGCTGAAGCTAGAGAAGGGAATCTTGAGGACAGTGATCATGGAATCTCAGTTCCATATTCTGTTACCTTGTTGTCTTAAACACATCCAACTTCACTCTGTTTCTCTCACTCACATTGTGCCATTTATGAGAAAATGGTATGGGGCATTTGCTGATGCATTTCTTAGTGTCTTCTGCTTGAACCCTGTTGGTGCCTGGGAAGGCAACAATTCATGTTGCTGAATTAACCCTTGCATGGCTTGGGATACCAGTACCTGAAGGAACACCTCTTTCAGATTCTTAAACAATTCTTACATTTTTATTAGTATTCTTTAGCATCATTTATGGAGTTTCTTTGGTCTGTCCTTGAGGAGGCAATTATTTTGTTCATTTGTTAAGGCTGGTTATGCCATATTAATTTGAAAGGTTGTACTTGTTTATATTGGATATCTTTAATTATTTTATTGTAAGTTGCCTAGAGGCTTTGGCATAGGTGGTTCATGAATTTAATAAATAACTTAACTTGCTGGAACAGAGGTATTCAATGGTTTATCAACAAAACAATGAACCACTCACTCATAAATCATATTATATATTGTGTTTATTTATTAAGCAAGGTAATTGCCAATACAATTTGCATGGTTGGAAGCTGCATTCTCCCAAGATCTTCAGCCAGCTGGCAAAGGGTAGCAAAACAGTTTTCTCCACATGCAAGGGGGTGGGGAAGTGTGAAATTATGATATTTTAGATTGCAGTTCCCATACATGCTTTTGCTCTTTTGATACCACTGGTCACTTTTCAAGGTTTTCCATTTAGTCTCATTTCCATTTGTTCTTTTGATACCATTGGTCACTTCCCAAGGTTTTCCATTTAGTCTCATTTCCATTTGCTCTGCTGAACATATTTAATATGCTCCATTATTGCAATTGCAGTTTTCTTTTCTAAGATAGATGTTTGTTAAATCTCAACTGAAGGTGCCTTTGATGTTGAATGGCTGGCATTTATGATAACAATAAAATAACTTGTATAAATGCGGGTACACATAATCATGGCTGGCAGCAATTTATTGTTATATGTAGTGTGTGTCCTGCATATTTAATACAAGTTTCTGAGAAGATAATATGATTGTAGTTATGTGGGACTAATGGTAAGATAAGGAAATTGGTTGTTTTTCATACAACTTAGAGATTTGCAGTAATACTCAATTGCAAGTTAGGGAAAATCACAATTTAAATGAGAAAAATGCTTCAAGATTTCTTTGGCAAGGTTAATGCTTAGTTCTTCTGTGAAAGAAGGCTGTAAATATGCTGTTAGGAGTGTCACTGACTTTGTCTTTCTATTTCCTATAAAGATTTAATATTAAATAGTACATAGTAAGCTCTTTGGAATACACAAAGTACCCCAGAAAGAGCACTGTGCCTCCCTTAACACCCCATACTGTAAAAAGTGCTCACAAACATTTGTCATCATTGCACATTTATTATAATGAGCACATTTTTGCAAGCAATTCCCCGCATATGTATTTTTGTACATTCACACACTCATTATAAGCATTTTTGTACACATTTATATGGCTGTAGAACAGCATTGTAGAATTCAAAGAAGTGTAAATTTCAAAGGTTAGCTGTGTTTCGGTGTGCTTATTCTTTCTGGAAGAGACCATTAGAAGAGGACCAAAATTATGGGTCTGAAATCATCAGAGAGTTAGGGACTTGTCTGTCCTCTGCATGTGAAGGCAGGCTCCAGTGGATTGAGATGACAAGACCAATAGTGGATCCAATGGTCAAGAAGGTGGTTTCTGCATATGCTGAAATGAGGGGCAGGGGAAGGTAGACCATCTAGGAGAAAGAAAACTCTGATCTGAAACCTCCACTGCCTTGTGGTTACACTCATTCATGAGAAAGGCTTTGCAAGTAAACCCTATGAATAATCTATCTGCTGCCTTGCAATACGTTTTTTGGGCAGCCCAGGGCCTCCATATTACACTGCCAAGGCTTATGCCCCAGAATAAAAACAAATAAAAGCAAGAAAAGCAATTAAAAGCAACAGGTAAAAGCTAAAAATCCAATGCAACAACAGTACTGTAATCAAAACAGAAAGCCTGAGAAAAAGAAACTACCTGTAGTCTTAAAAATAGCTGGTGAATGTTACTGAAAAGGTCCTGTCCCATGTCACTGCCAACTGCAACTCTCATGGTAGACACAATGCAAAGCTCCTCTGATGACAACAGTAGGGAGCCTTAAGAGTGCTTTGCCTGTCCTCACTCAACAGCATGATGTTGCAATTGTGTTTTATCACACGTAAACCAAATTCCTAGAAATCAGGCTCGAAAAAACATAGGCTTATCGGAATGCAATGGACTAACAGCATCATATATGTGAGAGTGAACAAAGCATGGCAATTCCACAGAAAGTGGTTAGTGAGAAATATGACATACAGGTATTCATAGATTCATGCTTTCATTTTACAATTTATACCTAGAAATCATAACTGAAGGACAGATAGTACCATGAAACATTATCATTTGTCTCCACACTCACACTTTTTTTTAATTCTCTGTGTCAATTTAGTTTGCTGCAGTAGTATTCTGAACTAAGGGACAGCAAAAAAAAAAGCATAGCTAATCAGATCTTGGGTTTGTTATTTATGTACAGCATTAATTTTACAATTTCTACAAGCCATGCTTTTATTAATGTTTTTAATTTAAGAAGCTGTTTCTGTCATTATTGGTATAGTTGCCATAATGGTGAAGCAGTGCAGAAATAGAAAAGGCATTCTGTAATATATGACTTAAATAAAGAAAACAAATGTAATGGATTAATAAGAATTTCAAGTAAAGCCAGTAAGCTGAAATATTCTTCCTTCAAGCTGAGACATTTTGTGGGGAGTAAGAAATAAACTAGCTAACTCAGCCTTAGGACTAAATACAAAATATTATTATTATTGAATTTATATACCACCCTATACCCGGAGGTTTCAGGGCGGTTCACAGAATAAAATCAAAATATAAAACTACAAAATACATAATAAAAATAAAAACAACCCAATAACCCCCCCCAAAACCCCACATTTTAAAAGGGCATAGGATGTAAATCAGATCAACCAAAGGCCTGGTTAAAAAGGAACACTTTTTCCTGGTGCCTAAAGCTGTATAATGAAGGTGCCAGGCAAACTTCCCTAGGGAGAGCATTCCACAGAAGGGGAGCCACTGCAGAGAAGGCCCGTTCTCATGTTGCCATCCTCCGGAAATCTCAAGGAGGAGGAACACGAAGAAGGGCCTCAGATGATGTAAACTGTTCATTTTTTTCAACAGTTTCTTATACCTGAAATGTAAACTCTTTGGATATTAAAAATACTGTATTATTTCCAGACATAGTCATGCTTAAAGTAGACCTATTGAAATGAATCAGATTTAAGTTAGTCACTAATGCAAGTCCTATTAATTTCAATGGGTCCATTCTAAGCCTGTCTGCATCTGGATGCAGTGCCTTGGATTTTACTGCTTCCAGATTTTCCTAGGTGGAATAAAGGACTAAATAACAGATGAGAAAAAACAGAAAAATTGTCCCTTGATGATGTGAAGTAAGTCATCATATGTATCAAATCAGCAAGTGCTGGACTTTGACCTAAAAAATCTAAGCTGTGAAGATTACTACTATATTCATTGAGCCAACCTTTGGGGGAAAAAACCTCACAGTACTGTTGTGAATGTGAGTCAGATATGACCTTCACAACCAAAAGGGGGAATTTGTTGATTTATTAAAGGGTATACCCAGTGACTTTATATAAAACAAGCCTGTTTTGAAAGTGGAAGATTGGAGTCAGGTCAGACTAAACGGTGAACGAGGTGAGCAAATGTTATCCCTTCTCCCCAGCCCAGCACCCACATTTTCCCTCTCAAGCCCCATATTTATCAATTCCAACCTTGCAGACTTTGTTACAGTGACTTGAACTAAGGAAAACAATAATGAGTGTCTAGTTAAGCCTCTCTTAAAGACATGTTTGGTCCTTTCGCTCTTAGCATATTTGACAAATGTTTTGTTGAGGATCCAAAGAACAAAGGGCCCTGATTATTTTTGAGTGTATGCAGTTAAGAGGGAAACGTGGAAAAAAAATTACTTCCTCTTTTGGTTCTTAATTTGGTGTTTAATTTTTAAAATAGGTATCCTCCTACAAGTCTTAGAATTACAGTAACAGAACTTTTGAGTTAATTTTGTACCTGGTTTTCCAGAGCTGGGCATTTTTAAGGTCTTTCTCAGAAATGACACTTCATGATCAAGAGTAGCCACTGAAGATCTACCTTCAAACTTTTGTTATAATAATAAAGATAAGAGGGTAACTACTGGATTCTTTCCCTGTACTTTTGTATTCCCCATCCTACCCACAAGAGCTACCTACCACCTCCCATCAGAAAATAAGAGTTTGGCAAGATCACGCCAATGGTCCACCTGGTTCAGTATCCTGATTCCCATATTGGCCAGTCATGGTGGTTCTGTGCAGGTCTGTGCAGGGGAGTGTGGCTGCCGGGTACACTTGGCCCAGGCCTCAGAGGGCTAAGCCAGTCATGGGACCCCTGCCCAGGGCTTCAGACAAGCTCTGAACAGGCCTGGTTTTGGAAAGCCCATTTCCCCCTGTTACTCCCCAGCAGCCGGTATTCAGGGGGATAGTACCTTTGAACCTGAAACTCCTATTTAGCTTTCCTAGACAATAGCCACTGATTGACCTACAGACCCTCAAAGTGGGGATGTCCCTGATTTACAGAAGCCGTACCAGTTTCTGATTTGATCCTGGAATGTCCCACTTTTCCTTGTTGTTGTTTAGTCATTTAGTCGTGTCCGACTCTTCGTGACCCCATGGACCAGAGCACGCCAGGCACTCCTGTCTTCCACTGCCTCCCGCAGTTTGGTCAGACTCATGTTGGTAGCTTTGAGAACACTGCACTTTTCCTTAGGATGTCCCTATTTCCATTGGAAAAAGGTTGGAGAGTATGGACCTATCCTGGTCAGATTTGTTCAGTTCCCTCTTTAAAGTCATAATCACATCTTGTGGCAGGGAATTTTATAAATTTATTATGTGTTGAGTGAAAAAAACACTTCCTTTTGGTTTGGCAATCCTGAACCCATTTCCGGGCACTTTTATTGGACAGCCACAAGTTTGAGAACTATGGAAGAACAAAGTTTTCTCTTCAGTTTTTCCACACAATGCTCAACTTATAAACCTTTATCACGTCTCTCCTCAATCATCTTTTTCCTTTAGCATCTCACAGGGAAAAGCTGTTCAAACTGCTTGACCATTTGAGGCCTTTTCTGTACCTTTCCCAGCTTAATTGCAATATTTTTGATGTGGGCTGAACAAATGTGAGTGGTACAAGGACCAAAGTAGACATGACAGACATGCATGCAAACAAAAATATTAAAAGCAGCTGGCGAGAGGTTGGGGGACTTAGATTGGCTATGACTACACTGGGAGTGGGATGGTTTACCTCTTTTTATGCACAGCTATTCCAATTAAAATTGATTCCCAGGTGCTATTTGCCCTTATCTGGTCATGTTGCTCCTGTGGAACATATTACAGTTTGTCTAAACTCTTTCCTCTGAAACCTTGACTCTTTCTAAAGGTTTGAGAGGAAAATGTTGATCCTACCCCTACACTACCTTCCTGGTCTCAATTCAAATTCTTCTCTCAATGGCCACTATTTTAAAATGCTTAAAATGTTAACAAAATGTGAGATCTTTTGTATTGGATTGCCTATATCATGTTTAAATGAATACAGTAATTCAAGGGACAAGACTTTTGATAACTCACAGAGTTCTTGTTTCAAGCTCTGTTCAAGTCTACCTTTGCTTTGCTTTCTGATACTTCTTGTAGAAGGGGACGCGGGTGGCGCTGTGGGTTAAACCACAGAGCCTAGGGCTTGCCGATCAGAAGGTCAGCGGTTCGAATCCCTGTGACGGGGTGAGATCCCGTTGCTCGGTCCCAGCTCCTGCCAACCTAGCAGTTTGAAAGCACGTCAAAGTGCAAGTAGATAAATAGGTACCGCTCCAGCGGGAAGGTAAACGGCGTTTCTGTGTGCTGCTCTGGTTTGCCAGAAGCGGCTTAGTCCTGCTGGCCACATGACCTGGAAGCTGTATGCCGGTTCCCTCGGCCAATAAAGCGAGATGAGCGCCGCAACCCCAGA
Organism: Darevskia mixta; assembly: GCA_034641385.1. NCBI lineage: Eukaryota > Metazoa > Chordata > Lepidosauria > Squamata > Lacertidae > Darevskia > Darevskia mixta. The sequence continues at coordinate 7,051,589 of JAWWNH010000022.1, forward strand.
GTCGTCCGCGACTGGACCTAATGGTCAGGGGTCCCTTTACCTTTACCTTTTACTTCTTGTAGATTCTTTCTTTCTTTCTTTCTTTCTTTCTTTCTTTCTTTCTTTCTTTTGTCAAACACATTGGTGAGGGAACTAAGGCTAGAAATGCATTGTGGTGGGAGAGAAGCTGGAGGAATAAGATGGAATCGTGAGCATTTATTATGCAGTCCTGTAGCATATTCTTAGATCTCCCATATGTAGTTTCCTAAATACAGTGTACCGGTAAATCATGGTAATGCAATCATTTAAAAACTATAATACTATTGCTTACAATATAAACTCAAAATCACAAGCAATATCTGCAAGACCCATTGCATAGTTAATACCATAGATCTGTTGTCATTTTTTATTGTAATGAATTGAAGCAGCATACTGCTCATATCAAATTCTGTTCTGCAGAGCATAGAGTTTTGTTTCGTTTTTAAAAAGCATGCAAAACTGCCTTTTTTAAAAAGGCAAAGAATTCCCAGTACTCTTCCTTAATTTAGTGCCATGTTATTTCTGATTGACAGTATGCAGTATGATGCAGATTATTCTAAAATATGTTGTCTAGTGAACCCTAGAGACCTTTTGTATCTTAATTCATTACACAGCAATTTGAAAGAGGACAAATTAAAAGTTACCTATGTTGTAGGGATTTTGCAGTGAATTAGGGTGCTTTTTATAAACTGTAGGATTTATGTGCATTTGACATTTATGTATATACTAGTTGGAAACATTTTGTGACACAAAACACTGTACCTTCAGTTGTTAATGACATTTCCCTTTTCATTTGATGACAAGAAACACAGGATTAGCCTGTGCCAGAAAGCAATTTGGGGCTTATGTCATTTTAAACTTGAAAGCTACTTGGTAGATAGTATAAATTTTTTGTTTATTTGTAGAGTAGAGAACTTCTCACGAGAAAACACTGGAACATATCTGATGATAGGCCCTCCAGGTTGGTCTATCAGAGTATAGATGCATCTGAAGATTCTTTGGAGGGTTTTGTTAGTGGCAGCTTGTCAGACCACATTATGCCAGTGCTTAAATGCCAATGCACACATAATGCCAAGGCTTCTGGGAATGATACAAGGTACTGCATTTGACCTATAAAGCACTAAATTACTTTAAACTTGCATACCTAGGGGAACTCCATATCTCATCACTATACCTGTGATGGACCAAGTGCAGCCAAGTAGTTCTATCATCTATGCAACATTCACATGATATAGAGAGGTGCTCTCAGTGGTTTCCCAAAAACAATAAGCTTAATTTTATTTGAAAGCTTGCTGAGTCACCATGAGGAATTTTTAGTCTGTGGAGTGACCTCATTCCTTCCATAAACCTGGGCAAAGAAATGTGTTTTTAATTGAAATGAAAAGGTAAACAGTGTTGGCACTAGATACGTACTGTAGAGGAAATGGGGACCACCATGGAAGAGGCCCTTTCCCTCAAAAAATAATAGTTTCTCATCCAAACTCTATTGAAAACTCCCGTAACGTCAGAAAGGAAGAGGTTGCTCAGACTCTCTAACTGGACTAACACCATTCTCTCCATTATATTGACACAAAAACCCTTAACTCAGCAAGAAAGCATTGCAATAAAACAATGTGTTGTATGCCATTTTGGGGGAATGACACTAGAAATATTATCTAAATGTTTATTTGTACTTCAGCCTTGCCATTTTCTGTTATATAGAATTGTTAATGCCTCCAACAAGAGGTTAATGCAAAAAGAAGTCTTATAAGTAGATTCTCATAAAGTTTTTAAAGTTTATGAGAGATTTGTGCAAAAGGAACAATCTTACCCAGCAGATGAACTCTGAATTATAAACAGCTCTAAGGGTATGCTTTTCTCTCCCAAGCTTCCCCTTTTATTTTCGATGATGATAAAGTGAGGGGGGGGGAATCCATTTTATGCCCTTGCTACAAAGTTAACAAAGCATTATATCGCCACCTGGCCATCTGTTCGGCTAAAATGGCTGTTATTATCTGGGAAGGATGTTGCTCTGACTCTTTTTAGACTTGATATGCATGTTTATTCCATTATACAAAAACACCTTGCTTGGCGCTAGTTGAGCTGGAATTTCTGCTCAAGCGTGTTTTTACCTCACTAAATGTGCTTTTGTTCAATTCCTCACAAAGAGTGGAAAAATAGAGAGCTTGAGCATGGAAGCAACTATTTGCAATGCAAATCAATGTGCTTGGTTGTTGTTTTTTGCATGGTTAAGAACCTTTGCCCATTAAACCTACCCCCCCCCCAAATGCCAATACTGTATGAGCCAAGCTTTAAGTGGTTTTATTTTTCCATTAACCAGATTGTAGGAACTGGCAGTGAAGATCTCTTACGGATATTAGCACTCCTTCTTTTCACCACATTGGCAAAGTGTTGCCTGATTGTTTGGCTAGCATTGAATCTTTCATGGTTGTTGCATGTAATCACATAAAGTTCATCACTATATAACCTTGATTTCATAAGAGCATAAACACTGTTCTCATTTAAATGTTTTAATTAATGCTGCAATAAAAATAAAGTGTTTTATTTGTTTGTTGTGCACTTCAAGTGGATGTTTATGAGACAAACAGACTTAGCATGGCATATTGTCACAGTATTTTTGAGCAGTAAAAAAGTCTTGCATGCCAAAATAAAACTGCCTCAAAAGATGAAGCAAAATGAGTTCACAGTGTAAATTCCAATGACTTAAGATACTGGTGCAATTCTAGCACACTTCTTTCTTTCTTTCTTTCTTTCTTTCTTTCTTTCTTTCTTTCTTTCTTTCTTTCTTCTATTTGACACATACATACAAAACAAATTTGTCATAGAATCATAACGAGGATCAGGGATCTCAACTAAAGCCTTCATGACAGATGGCCATCCAATCTCTGCTTTAAAAACTCCAATGGACAGTTCACCACCTTTCGAGGGAGTCCGTTCCACTGTTAATAATAATAATAATAATAATAATAATAATAATAATAATAATAATAATTTATTTCTACCCCACCCATCTGGCTGGGTTTCCCCAGCCACTCTGGGCGGCTTTCAACAGAACATTAAAAACAGAATAAAACTTCAAACATTAAAAACTTCCCTAAACAGGGCTGCCTTCAGATGTCTTCTAAAAGTCAGATAGTTGTTCATTTCCTTGACATCTGACAGGAGGGCATTCCACAGGGCGGGCACCGCTACCAAGAAGGCCCTCTGCGTGGTTCCCTGTAACCTAAGGTTACCAGATGTCCCTGTTTCCTGGGGACAGTCCCCAGATTTACAAATCAGCCCCCGGACAAAATCCATCTATTTAGTAGGAAGTTGAAAAGTGTCCCTGGATTCATTGAAACAAATCTGGTAACCATACTGTAACCTCACTTCTCACAGTGAGGGAACTGGCAGAAGGCCCTCGGCGCTAGACCTCAGTGTCGGGGCTGAATGATGGCGATGGAGACGTTCCTTCAAGTATATTGGGCCGAGGTCATGTAGGGCTTTAAAGGTCAGCACCAACACTTTGAATGGTCAAACAGCTCTTACCATCAGAAAGCTATTCCTGACGTTTAGTTGGAATCTCCATAGTTCTAACTTGAAGCCATTGGTTCAGGTCCTACTCTCTGGAGCAGGAAAGAACAAGCTTGCTCCATCTTCAATGTGACAGCCCTTTAGCTATGTGAAGATGGCTATCATATTTCCTCTCAGTCGCCTATTATTCAGTGTAAACATACCCATATCCCTCAACTGTTCCTCATAAAGCTTGGTTTCAAGACCCTTGTATCATCTTGATTGCCAGTGCAAAAAACTGAGATATGAAAGCTAGGAGCTAAATGAACACCTTAAACCTAGGTTATGGGCGCAACAGCGGAATGTCTAGGCATACTTTTTTATAACAAGAATACAAAGGTGAAAATGAAATAACTGCAGCTAAATATTATGTTCATTTTTCACATGGTCTAGTCCTTCCCTTTCCACCCCCCTAATATTCTTAAGAGGATCACTTCTCCAGTCTTCAGAGAGTAGCTGGAAGTGGGGAGGCAGAAAGAGGTCGTCCTTTCCTTCCACTCTGCAGTTCTAATCTAAAATCTTAGATGCAGTACTGCGCCCAGAACTCAGAAACTGCTCGCGCTAATGAAATTCCCTATCACAAAGTACACATAGAACAAAGGGAGTTTCAAATACTGTTGGTTACCTGCTTCTACACATGTTCCATCTTGTCTCCTTAAATTGTGGTGCCCAAAACTGGGCACAATGTCCTCCATCTTATATTTGTACAACTGGTTCTTCCTACCTGAGTGTAGAACCTTACATTTGTCCCTATTGAAATTCATTTTGTTAGTTTGGACCCAGTATTCCCTCAGTTACTTATATTTCACCCACATGAAGTGATGTGTGTGTGTTTAATTAATTAATTAATCTACCAGAGTTCTAAAGATTCTAAAGTTACTAGTAATACAATATTGCTGTTTTTAATATGGAAGCAAAATTGAGTCTTGTATAAGCAGGTGGACCTAATACAGATGACCAACTTATCATATTGCATACATATCTCAATGCATGTTAACTATTCTGTGAGCACAAAACAGTATTTCAATAAACAAAGAAACAGGAAATGTTGACAAAAGGCTGTGCTAATATATGGAAAGATAGGTAGAAATAATTTCATTCAACAGAAAACATACAAGCCAGTATCTAGAGGCTGGGAACCATGTAGTACTTCAAAACTAGTGACACATCTGTATTGCACTGCTTTATTATACGTATAAGAAATGAACAAACTTCCCCACATTTCCTACATGATAAACTGCTTGCCAGTATTCATACATTATCTGAAATCAGCCAGTATTTTGACAATTAAAGCGAAAATGTGCACTACTACAGCCGATATACTGTAGCTAGTTGTTATAAAGTAGATTGTAATTTTTACAGAATAATGAAAATAGTACTTTTGTTTAAATACTTCTATTTAAAATCTCTGTTCTCTGCCTTCTGGAGGGGGCACATCTTTGTGCTGGGGGTAAGGAAGGGGACAGGTTTTGAGCAACTCAGAGATGGTTGGGTTACGTAAGCAGATATAGTTGATACCTCTGGTTGGCACCCGGGTAATAAATAGGGTTCTGATTGTACAGTCTGAAATCTTCAGCTTCACAGGACGTCTAAGGGAGAGGCATAATTGATTGCAAGCAAATTTGAAAATTCTCCCCATTAAGCAACAACTATTTACTTGCACAGTACAGGATAAAATTCTGCAGCAGAAACACTTGTAAACACTTGATTTAATGATCTACCGGTAGTGAAAGGGGTGGTATAGGCTGCAGTTGTTTATTTATTTATTTATTTGTTTGTTTGTTTGTTTGTTTGTTTGTTTGTTTGTAATTAGCCAGATATGACCAGAAACAAGTTTTTGGGGATATTAAGGACAAGGGAGCAATTAAGATATCCTCTTGATATGATGCTAGATCCTGGTTTCATCCAAGCTTTCTGAAGTATTTTAAAATTGTATTTGCTTTTGAGTAACCCTGCCAATCTCCTTTTGTCTGCTGGCTCTTATCCAGCTCCCCCTGCTTTGCTAATTATTATTCCTCTGTCATGTGCCTAGGGCTGATTTTGCAGACACTTGTGTCTTAATGCTTTTTGTTAAAACGTTAGAAGTGGTTGGTGTGGGTATGTCATCCAAGTACAAAATTTTGGCAAAGATTAAATGTATGCAAGTACATGCTGTTCAGCAGTAGGCCAGCAATATCACATTCGTCCTCTTTCAAATTAAGGCCAGTTCATACATGCATGTTTATCGGTCACTGACTATGTATGTATACATATTTGATGATATCCACATAATGGACTTCAGTCCATTTGTTTCCATGGGTCTATTTTGAGTATTACTTTGTTAGCTATCACCCATTATAATGAACTTCTATAGTTTGTGATGGGCAGCTGATGGCACAAGTCCACTTCCCATCCATATATGTTCAATGTACCAGAATGTACTTTTCAAGAGGGTTCTGGTGGTGACCAATATAGTGATGTCCATACATGTGTGAACCAGTCCTATGCATAATGTAAACCACAAGCTCATGCTCATATATTTTAGGCAACATCAGTATTCACATTCTACAAATGAATGACTGTAAAATTACAGAAACTGACAACAACCTGGAATGCTAGTAACTGAAAATCAGCAAGATGAATGGAGGTTTTACTGGACTGAAGTTGAATAAACTGCAAGCCAGAGAAAATTATAATTAATTTTGGTTATTGCAGAATAGTTTTCCCCTTGGAACACTGGCGCTTAAACCAAGCAGTTTACTAAGCTCCTCTGGTTTCCATTAAAATGGGGGCGGGGGGCTTGTTTTCTTTTAAAATACCAGCAATATTATATTTTGTAACTGCAATATTTTCCTCCTGTTTCGAGACAGCCAGCATGTAATGGTACAATTAGTTTCAACTGTGAATAAGTTTTAAAACAAAAAAACAGTCTCAGAGTATTGCACTGCTTTTGTTGTTGACACCCGCCGCCCTGCAGCAGTCTCTATGTTTTGCTCCTTTCCCAATGCTAATTGTGCAAATATTTGGTATTGAAACAAACTTTAGCCCAATGTTTTATACCTCTTTTTAATACCCTGGAGCCCAAGATGAAAGGTAGTGGGAAACCCAGGCAGAAGCCACCATGAGAAAGCAGAGCCCTCACCTGGCAGCACAAGGCCTCCTTTCACCAAGCTCTGCTTGTGAGGACATAATCCTACATTTTTCCATCAGTAAGGTCTCCACTGCTGTAGCCAGATGTAGGGGCTGCAAGACCTACTATAAGAACCCTTGGTGCTTGACCAGTGCTGGTGCAACACCTTTCCAGCTAGCTCCTTGTTCTAAACCAGTGTTTCCCAAAGTGGGTAATACTGCCCCCTGGGGGGTCCTGGAATGATCCAGGGGGGCAGAAGTAGCCTCAGGTGCAATGGGGGGGGGGGTTTGAATAAAAATAAGAGGGAGGTAGAAGCATAAAGAACGAAGAAAAGAAAAGAAGATTTTGAAAAACCGTTTGTACATGTTTCATCTGTTGTAATGACACAGTCAGGTTGGGCACCATTGTGGGATGGCAACAACACTTCCCCTGGATCTGGTAGTCATCCTGGAGGCGAGAGGTTTTCCCAGGTTTGGGTGAACCCTTTTCGGCTTCACCCAGGCCCAGGAAGTGGATTACAGCTTGTAGGTAGAAATATAGATACTGTACATAAAAGAACACAAATTTGTCACTGCATCTTTCTGTTTGTTCACTTAAAGAAGATAGAATTCCATGCCTGGTCAGCATCCTTAGAGTCTATCAGATCTTCTGCCTATGGATAGACTCTTATTCTATCAACAAGACTGCCATCCATTTTAATATGCATTATAACTTATTTGTGGTAATTTAGGCTTTCCCTACTTGATGCTTCTCCATACAGAGAATATATCAGATAATTGTACTTACAAGGGGGTTGGATAGGGATGTGTGAGTAGAAGGCTGCTTATTTGAAAATTGAATCCAGTCTCCTCAAGCAATCCACCAGAACCTCAACAAACACAGTGGCACTGTTACGTTTACATAAGTCGGTAAAAGCAAACCTGCTCTCTTAACTGGCCAGTATAAATCATTGGGATGTGAATTAGCAAATTCAAGGGGCAGCCTGCTCAAGGTAGGTTGCCCACCCAATTCTGCGTATATAAATTGAGCTTATGCCATCAGTATTCTAAATGTGGTTGCACCATAGATTTGTATAATGGCATTCCATTGGCAGTTTTATTTTCAATTCCTTTCTTAATGATCCCTAGCATGGGAATTTGGCTTTTTCACAGCTGCTGCTCACTAGGTCAACATTTCTTAAGCATTTGTGAATATAAGACCAATTGATATTGAGTTTCTTGAAAGATGTGCTTGGGAAAATGCACCAGAAATAGTACAGTGAACAAGATGATCAAGGCCTTCATGGCTACAATAGGCAAGGTGTTAATGAGCTACTCAGCAATGAGCCACAAACTACATATGGAAATCTAATTTATATTAAGAGTGAAGTAGCAGGAAATCATGGGGGTGGGTCTCCTGAAGATATGGACATTCCAGTAGCATTAAACTAAGCAAGTTCCCTGAACTTTCTGGTACCTGTAACATTAGGTAAAGGTAAAGGTACCCCTGACTGTTAGGTCCAGTTGCGGACGACTCTGGGGTTGTGGCGCTCATCTCGCTTTATTGGCGAGGGAGCCGGCGTACAGCTTCCGGGTCATGTGGCCAGCATGACTAAGCCGCTTCTGGCGAACCAGAGCAGCGCACGGAAACGCCGTTTACCTTCCCGCTGGAGCGGTACCTATATATCTTCTTGCACTTTGACGTGCTTTCGAACTGCTAGGTGGGCAGGAGCTGGGACCCAACAATGGGAGCTCACTCCGTTGCGGGGATTTGAACCGCTGACCTTCTGATCGGCAAGCCCTAGGCTCAATAGTTTAGACCACAGCGCCACCCGCGTTCCTACCTGTAACATTAGATTGAGCATAAAGGCACAAGGGAGGTTAGGTCACCTATACATTTCCGAGAGGAATTCTTTAAGTGGTTTTGGAGGAATTGGGTACCCAAAACATTCTTGTAATTTGGGTGAGGTTAACAGTCCCCCTCCCCAAGGATAGCTAAAGGCAATAGTAATTAACTTTGCATAAACTTTTGATTTATGATGTTCTCTCCTCATTTGAGAAATGAATGGTTTGGTGTCATTTAGTGTTTTCATTTCAGGTGTGAAAATACTTGAGGCCAGCACTGGTGGGCTGCTGGAATTTTTTCCGGTGGTTTTACTTGAGGCACATAGGCTTTTAACAGAAATCCAAATTTAGTATTTGTCTTCAATAAGTTTTCTGTTTTAATGAATAGTCATGTAATAATTTTAGCTGCTTAGCAGTGATTACAAGTGTGACCTAGATTAATATACTTATGCTCCTCAGTGGTTATTTTAAGCTTTCCTGAATTCTTCAAATGATGTTTGCTTACTCAGCTTCTTCTCCCTCTCCTTCTTTTTTACAGTTTCCTCCCTTGAATCTCTTGGGCCAAAGCATTTACAAAAGCACAGCAGCCGAGCTGCTATAGCAAACATATACAATCCACAGATGGTTGTATTTTAAGCTCTTTTGACATGCCCTGCTTTTGAAAAAGTGTGTTTATTTAACATGTGTAATTTGTATGGAAGCTTCTTGTAACAGATTCATTTGAAATGATCCCTGATGAAAGACAGGGCCTTGAACCACCAATAAGAAAGGTCAGGGAAACGTGGTCAATAACAGCACAATCATGCTGAGACTCGAGGCAATGTGCCCTCTGTGTTGCCATTGTTCATCAGCTGGTGGTATGAGATGGATGGAATTATAGATGACACAGTGGGTGTATTAGCACTCGGTCAGGAAGCTTTAGCCCAGAAACTTATTTCAATAATGCAAAATGCACAACGCAGAATGTGGCAAGTCAAAAGAAATGAGTTCAGTTTCACCATTGTTAAATTGGAGAGCTATTGGCTGTGGCAGCTCTTAGAAAACCAATCTGAATGGTAAAGAATCTGATTGTTAAATGATTGCAATCGTTTATTGCCATAGGCCATAAAAATTAAAAGGGTCTAAGTGCTGCTTTCTGACAGAGATGTACAGACTAATTTTACATAAATGCATATCCTAACAAGATTAGCTGGCTTATTCAGGCATGTGAATTGCACTTTTGTTCTTCCTGTTGAACAAGCTTGTATCCTCAGAATCATTGTATGATTATCATGATCTCAATCTGGTTCTCATGGATACAGTTTGTTCTCTTTCTGGGTCACTTCAAAAAAAGAAAGAAAGAAACCTCTTAACTTTGTCCATTGGTTATGTTTTTGGTTTTCTGGTGTTGGATACTTTCTGTCTAGGTTTTTCCTTGTTTGGTCCTACCCCCTCACCATATATGTGTAAGCCACTAAAGTCAAGTTCAAAGTCGTTTTATGCAGCATTTTATTTTTCAGCTAATACCACACTCACAACAGTTGCTTTTCATTTCACAAAAATTGATGTTTGATATTACAACATTTCAATGATACATTTTAACACTACATTCCTATTTGCCCACTATATGCTGCATACCAACCAATTTAGTGTAGTCTTTAGAAGAATTTCTGTTCAGAATTTCCAACAAAGAATTCTTTATCAATCTTAAAATTAAAGATCAAGGCTCCTATAATAGCTACTCTATTGATAGTGAACACTAGAAAATGACTAGATTGCTCCATAGGTACAATAATAAATTCTTCTGACAGTTTCTTTTGTTCTGGGATCATAGTATTTTTGTTTGTTTAGATAAACAAATGTGGCAAAGGAATTATAAGAACTAAGGCCTTTATCATACTAGATGGTGGCAAATACTTTAATAGATGTGGCACCAAGAGAAGCTTTGGAGAGATTAGCAGAATCTTCATAAGTGTTCATAAATCTAGGCAGTGGCTATGATCCAAATGAATGTGTGAATGTAAAGCTCTCTTTGGCTATGGCACACACTGCCCATTGATTATCTCTATTTATATAGCCTGCAGCCGAGACACCCTGTTTGTGGTTTAAGTGCCATTTCTTATTTGCAGTTACTGCCCCTGATCCAACTGTGCATGCAGATAGCCCTGTCAGAAAATATGCAGTCTTCATAATAACCATCATCATTATCATTACTTTTTACAAAGGTAACTCAAAACAACTTGCAACAACAAATAAATAACACAGATATTAAAACCCATATAAAACAAAACAGAAGAACAGGTTCTTGTTCTTAAAAGGCAGGATTAAAAGGCACACACTGATAATTAAAAGTGAAAGGTCCGGCAGAAGAGAAATATTTTTGCCTAGTGCCTAAGACTATGCAATGATGTCATCAGACGAGCATCCCTGTGGAGAGCATTCTACAAGCAGGGAGTCAGCACAGAAAAGGCCCATTTTCATGTTGCCACTTTCCAGAACTCCCATGCAGAAGGACCTCAGATGATAATTGCAGGGTCTAGGTTGGTTCATATGGGGAGATACAATCCTTAAGGTAATGGGTTTGTGAGCCATAATGTTTTATAAGTCAAAAACAGCACTTTGAATTGGGCCTGGAAACTAATTGGTAAGCAAATTGGGCCAGGATAGGTCTTATGTGCTCAGACCGTTTTGCCCTGGTGAGGTGCCTGGCCACTGAATTCAGAATGAGCTGCAGTTTCCATGAATTGTCTTCAGAGGCATCCCCATGTATAATGCATTGCAATAATTTTATCCCAAGACAAATGCCAACCAATCTAACCTAGAGGTTACCAGAGCATAGGCATAATAAGTTAGACTATCCCTGTCCAGATTATTGGAGGGGGGGGGGCTGGGTCACAAGCCAAAACTGATGATAGGTACTCTGCATCACTGAGCCAATTGAGCCTCAAGTGACAGTGATCGATCCAGAAGATCCCTAAGCTACATACCTGCTCCTTCAGAGGGAGTATAACCACATCAAAAACAAGCCACCCCCCACCCATCTGGTCTAGGGAACCACCTACTATTGTCTCAGTCTTGTCTGGATTGAGCATCAGTTTATCAGTCCTCATCCAGTCCATTACTAAGGTAATACATTGGTCCAGCACATCCACTGCCATACCTGCAGATTAAAAGGGGAAGTAGAGCTGACAATGTACTCCAAGACTCTGGATGATCCCACTCAATCAGCTGTCCACCAGGAAGGAGAGTGAGGAGTGGGGCAATAAATCTAGCCCCTTTATTCCGCACTGAATTTTTGCCGACTTGCATTCCACACTGCAACTTTTTGATGGGTCTCACTTGTTACAGGTTAAATGCTAGAGTTGGTGGAATGGGAGCTTATTAGTTGATTTTTCTTTTTAAAATAATGATGCAAGGGCCATTAAATTTAGACGTACCTGGTATTTTCATCTTAAATTCCATTTCAAAGATGGGGATAAGGATTTTGGGGGGGCACAATATGTGTTTATTGCAATCCTGCATACTGTAGTCACCAAGATGTGGGCTCCACCATAAATGATGTGACTGCCAGCACAAAATGGCTACCATGGACAGTAAAACAGAAGTGCTGGTACTCTGTACAAGTGAGCACCATCACAACAAAAGTGTGAATAGAACCCTTTGCCGGTTGGGAATCCTGTTAAAACAGGGCCATCAGTTGAGCAGAGCAGTCTACTAGTGTTCAAGGGTGCCCTAGTGAACAGACCTCTGCTGCACAACACAGGGAAGGGCATGGGAGGAGCATGATGTTCAAGAAGATACATGGGGCAGGACTTAGATCCACACTTTGAGGGTTCATCTGAACAAGTCTGGTGGCTGTGCTAATCTGCCCAGCATATGGCTGTTCACTAATTTGAATCCCAGCATTCCCATTTCACATTCAGTAGAAGACAATGGCTCTGAAGTAAAAAGATAATGAATGTCACAAAAGTCGGGAAAATGCTTTCCAAAACTTCCAAGAACTTTATTGAAAAGCTGTCCAAAGCACGTTATTTCACTTGAAGAGTAACACCATATCACACACACAATAACTTAATCATAATGTAGAGTTACTTAATCTTACCTGATTACAACTGGTTGTATTTTTCAGAAATGCTATATATTATAGATGAAACTCACCTTCTCCAATAAATAAATCATTTGTTATCATGTCTCCTTACATTATTCCTTCTTTGTATTAAGTTCAGGGTCCTACCCCCCAACTTTGTTACTCAGATGAGCAATAATAATAAAGGTGAGATGAAAGCAAAGATGGCTAACCTGAATGTCCTCTGATCTTTTCGCTCATGGGTGAGAGCAAAGTAGTTTGAAAATAGGCAAAGAGAGAATTGTGCAACATAAGAAAAAAAAGTCAAATGGGGAGCTAAAAATACAAATATTGTTTATAGTCAAATGCATAGCTGACACTATTTATTGTGGCACATTCTGTTTTTACTGTGTTTTTGGCATCATACTGCTTGTCCCCAATGGCTGTCAGACACAAAGCCCTAGGGATTGAATGAGACATCAGGTTGCTGAGTCTAGAAGTCAGAAGCAACCAAGGGACATTATCTGCTCCATTCCTGTTTCTCTGTTGAGATTCGGATGTCACAGAACTCCTAAGTGCACACACATTTTCTCCAGGCTTCACACCGTACCATCATGTAGGGACAGTGGAGGGGTTTTAATGAAAAACAGTGATTTTAGTTGTGCTACTTTTGTAGTGTCAAAGTACAAAGTCTTTTCTGCAGCATGATGCTTAGCCGGAAGATTTTTTTTAGTCTCAATAATGTCATGACACAATAAGTAACTACAAAAATGGCAAAGGAGTTGTGGAAAGAAGTGGAAAAGCCCAGGATGTGCATAAATTATAATTATGATGTTATTACCAACAGAGTTTGAAGGTTTATTTTTAAAATGTTCTTGTCTGTTATTTATGTTATAAATGCAAAGTGTCCTACATAATGTGAAGCCATTAAATTGTCTGGGTGATGGGGACTCATTTTAATATACTGTAGCATTTCATCCAGAAGCTGGACAAAAGCATTGTTCAGGGGTGGGAATGGGAAAAGAAAACATGCCAGCATTTTAGGTAAGTTAGTACTGTGTTTATCAGATTTTATTTTTCCCCAGGTAGCAGGGATTTGGAAAGACAAGACCATCCTTCTTCTTCTTCTTCTTTCTGGAATTTATGTTGGATATTATAATAATAATAATAATAATAATAATAATAATAATAATAATAATAATAATAATTTATTTCTACCCCACCCATCTGGCTGGGTTTCCCTAGTCTCCGTTCCTTGTGCAGCCAGCATGGAGCTCAAAGGAGGGGAATAGGGCAAAACAGAAGATTCCCCAGGTTCCAGATGGGAACTTTCTGAGGACAGATAGATGGCTCCCCATCCCTGATTTACTCTTCTCCTTTGAGTAGTAATATGACTAATGGCTTAGGACAACAATCTTTTTCTCCCCTTTGTTTGAGGCTATTATGCCCTGTTATGCCTTATTAAGCTTTTGGTGTCTATTTTGTTCTCTTGCTATTGCAAGGACAGGCTCATTGAAAAATGAAACAATGACTTATCATGACTTCTAGCTTTGTGACTTTGGAATTTATATTTATTTCTTTGTGCTGTAAAGCAACCTAGTGATGCATTTAAGATTTTTCCAAATATGTCAGGTTATCTTTTTCCTTTCTGCAAAATGTGCCATGAAATTCCAATGCTAAGCAGGAACTTTCCAGACAACCATCAAAACATGATTCAGTGCCCCCCCAGAAATGTATTGTTTATGATTTACCTATTTAATGTACTTCTTCATTTTTAGAAATATTATTCAAACAATCTAGTGGTAATCTTCTAATGGATATAATGTGTGTTGAACATAGATAAGAAAGCTCATTGGTTTGCTTAGAGCTGTCTGAATAAATGAAGAATTGCCTTGGAAGTTGAAAGCTCAGTAAAGACTTTAGTGGAAGTAGCACAATAGGGCGTTTCATTTTAGGATGTGAAACTGGGCCTTCTTACTTTAGATCCTGGGTCATAATCTAGAGAAACATGGGGTCTAAATCTCATAAAAATGAATAGAATTTAGATTATGGGTTCTGCTCAGAAGGGTGATATACAAATAATTTGATGACTGAATAATGTTTAGCTGCACACTAATGCCCCACCAATTTTCAGTGCAACTATTTGATGCCTTTTATTGGAAACCTGCTTGGATCTGACCAAAATGGATAGAATCCCTAAGGTTCTCTGCTCTGGCACCAGTGGCAGATCTTGGGGTCTCAAATTTCAGTGGTTCCCTATGCAATGCCAAAATGCAGCACCCTTCCGCCTCTTGCGCTCCATTCTGAATCAGAGTTGTGGCGTCCCCTGTGATACCCCTGAGGCGCCATGCCCAGTGCGACCAAACCGGTTGCGCTTGCTTAAATCCACTTCTGATGGCACACATTCTTATACTTTCTACACAGAAAAGTAGTGGTTTCCTTACAATTACAAATGTTTACAATTACAAAATACAAATGTTTGCAGCATTACAAAGGAACAATACAAATCCATAGCCCTTTAGTTGCAGGAATACAAAAATATGCGGTAGTGCAAGTTAGATGTTTCTAGTAGCGCAGCTGCACACATTTTTGCTTTGATAAAAGCACACCTGGCAACTATTTCCAGCACTCTATAAGTGTCCCTGTTGAACTTAAATTACCCTCTTTGTAGATTGGAGAGGGTGACACTTGTCTGCCCTGGATGAGTTCTTGATTCACAATAAAACCCGTGAAGTGCATAGAATTAATAAGCTTATTCAGTGAAAGAAAAACTGACTGGGCTATCATAATAACATTCTTCAGCCCAATCCTCAGGGGCACAGTTGTTGCTGCTGTACTTCATTGATATTGGTCCTTGAGTTTTGTTTCTGTCATGTGAAAAGCTCAGAAAATATCAAAGCATATACTTAAAGCCTTTTTGCAGTATTCACCAAATCTATACGTTCTATAGCCTGTGTCTGCTTCAATTCACTTACCGCTCAGTTCAGGTCAATGATTGTAAAACATTTCTCCAATAATAAATACATGTATTCAGATCTGGTTGTTATTATTTGCTTATTAACCCCAATGTGTATTATTTTGCTTTAATTATTTTTATAGTGGCTTTTTATTGGAAGCTTCTGATGACCAGTTCAAACCCCCTCCCCTCATTTTAGTTTAGAAAGCAGCTTCTCTTGTCATCCTACCAACCTTATTGACTAAACTACTAATCACTCATTCTTTGCTTCTCCCAATGCTCTGTTCAAAATCAGCAAAGATAGAATGCAAAGTAGAAGCAACATCTCCCTGAATAGCAGGGGTGCTGACAGAATTTTCTAGGCCCAGTAAAGGACCCCTGGACAGTTAAGTTCAGTCAAAGGTGACTATGGGGTTGTGGTGCTCATCTCACTTTCAGGCCGAGGGACCCACCCTCTCCAATGGGCTCTACTGCTGTACCAGAAAGACATCATGTCAAGCAGACACCTGCATGTCAAATTCCCCCACCACCTCCACCACGCCTTGAGATGGTAGACAAAGTGATCCAATCTGCGAAGGGGCTCTTCTTTTTGCAATCCCCCAAGAAAAACAATCACCTTGAATGTCAGCCTCACAGCAGGGCAGGGAGAGCTCACTATGGAGATCTAAACGCCCAAGGCCTCAGGTCTCCCCACTAAGCATCAGTTGGCTAGTGATTTGAGCAGCTTGACCAGGAAATGCCTTTATTAAGGTTCTCTTTTTCTTGTCCTTACACCTGGTTTATCTCTATGTTGTTTTCTTTCCAACCCCTGTCAGCATGGTAGTGTCTCTACTCTTTCTATAAGTACTGTATTGTGATTTGCTGTTGGAAATTGTGGTGAAACACACACACACTATTATACAGTGTTCCGGCAGTAGTAGACTGATGATGTGCCAGTTTAAGATGTTTTTTAAGGAAAAAATTGCAGATCAAGTGCGTGAAACATAATCTGCATATTAGAATCAAATGGGTAACTAGGCGCTGCCATTTCCATTAAATTAATTGCATAGCTGCCAAAAGTAGTAATAGGAGGCGGTGACTTTAATTAGCATGTCTCAGAAAATTTACCCATATCCTGAGTCTTTTGTCAAAAGTGTTCATTAACTAATTCTCTTATCCCTTTCTCATTTCCATGGCACAGTTCTAAAATGTTCTAAAAGAGCATTTAGTTCTTTTAAATAATAATGTTCAGATTTTTTATGGACATTTAGTGAGAGAAAATGTAATTTGCGAGAATCTCTTGGAGTGCTGTGGTGATGTTCCAAGCTTCAGTCCTCACATGCAATTACTATGCAAATATTATTGCTACAGCAAGTAACCTTTGTCATGATTTTTTTTAGAATAGAGCAAGACTATTAGATATAGGAGGGCAACACTATATAGAAACACACAGGTTTCTATGGCAGTGTTACACACAGAACCTTCAGATAAATTGTCCAAGTTCTGAAGAGCAGCAAATATCTGTTTCTTTTGATATGACATTATGAAGAACTGAGATGTTTAACTGGTTTTTTTAAATATATGTCATTCTCTACTACACTTTTCTCAGCAACATGTGGGGCATGGGCAAAACATCCTCTCCAAGTAAATGTGAGAATTGTGATAGTGTCTAGCTTTTCCTTTCCAGCTGTCAGAAGAAAAGTGTCACAATGTGTGGAGATGTACAGTATACCTGTCAGAATCTGTTACAGTTCACTGATGCATGGTGATGTGTGAGGGACACGCAGACTTCTTATACAACTAACAGCATAAATGCAGTAATGATACTCCACAATTGCTTCTTGTTCAAGGTCAGCATAAAAGACTTAGTCTGTGGTACTTACCAGTTCACTGGCTAATTGACATTCCCAAACTTAGATTTAAACCTCTAAAATAGGGGTAAGGAGGGATGTATGCTGTGATTTACCATAACACCGTGTCTTTGGTGTTTACTTGAAACAAATAAGCTCCAATCTAAACTGGTGAGACCAATACATGCTTTAGTTTTTTAACAACTGAAATTTAAAACAAGGTGGGAGACAGCTTGAATGCAATTGGAGTGCCTAGTGGCATTGAAGGCAGTAAAGAAGGCATACTTTGCGGCCTTCATTGCACCCTCATTATGTTGTCCGGCAGAGCTGTTGTACAGGGCCTTTTACAGGCTGGCCCAAAGGAGGTGGTAGGACTAATGGCAGTTCACTGTGACTTTTTTGCAAAGCATTTTGAGGATAAAATTGCTTGCATCCACCAAGACCTTGACTATGCTGTTATAGCAGATGAAATCCATGGGGTGTCCAGAGCACAGTCTAGTCCTGTTGTGTTGGATGAGTTTCAGTTGGTAATGCTCAAGGATGTGGACAAGGTGCTTGGATCAGTCAGGGTGACCATTTGTGCTCTAGACCCTTGTCCCTCTTGGCTGATAAAATCCAGCAGGGAGGGAACAGCTGGCTGGGCCAGGGAGGTGATCAATGCCTCTTTACAAGAGGGGATGGTCCCTGCCTGTTTGAAGGAGGCAGTGGTAAACAATCTTTAAGAAACCTCCTCTGGATTTGGAAAACCTAACTAACTACCAGCCAGTTGCTAATCTCCCTTTGCTGAGCAAGGTTTTGGAGTGAGTGCTTGCAGACCAGATCTATGCACTTTTGAAAGAAACGGATTTTCTGGATCTGTTTCAATCGGGGTTTAGGCCCGGGTTTTTTTGGGGGGGTGTTATTGGGTTGTTGTTTTTATTTTGATTATGTACTTTGTGGTTTTAGATTTTGATTTTATTCTGTGTACCGCCCTGAGACCGTTGGGTATTGGGCAAATGAATGAATGAATGAATGAATATTCAGACATCATACATCTGGAGGAACCAAAGTGCCAACTAGTATAGCACCTTGCTTTGAAACCAGTGGCAGGGAAAAGAGTATTATTATTGTTATTATTATTAAATTTATATACTGCTAATATGCCAAAATGGCTTCTACATGACCTGAAACTATAAAACCAGTGCATAATTAAAATACACAATAGCAAACCAACTTGAGATCACCTGGTTCAGTCCAGACTGCAGTGTGGTGGAACAGTCTGAGAGCAGCTGCCATTCATGAGGGTCCTAACACAGCAAACAGCTTAAGATACCTCAGGCCTAGCCATACATTGCAAGCAGACAAACAAATTATGTAGCAGGAAGAATTGGAAATTATTTATGACAAAGTTTCTTCTTCCATTGCAGTAACAAACTTAGAGGCCAAAGGAAATGTGCCGGAAGCTGAAGGTACAAATTGGTACCTTTCTGTCTTGAATTTGGATCTGGCAGGTGTACTTTGGCACTGTAACTCATTCCTGGCTATATTGTTTTGTTTTTGTTCTGTAAGGTTTCTTATTCCAATAGCTATAACTGGGTCTGTTTTAGTGAATGACATTAGCAATAGCTACATTTTAGTTGTCAAACATCCACCTCACACTTCTCACCTCCATTGACCCACATAACAATTGGGTGAATGTTCTTCAATGCTTAGAGTTTGTCAAATGGCACATACCACCAGCAAATTTCTGGAGAGCGAATGATATCTTAGCGCCCAGGGATATTGTTTGTTTTTAGGGCAATACCAGTAAGAGCTGAAATGCAGGTATTGGCATATAATGCTTCTGGGTGTTCATTATAGCTTGTTCTTTTGAAACTGCTAACACGCCGAAATCATTGTGGACATGTTGAAATTGGACTTTGCAATGAAATTCACATGTCATGAAAATGTCATAAGATATCTAACAAAGCTTACGGATATTGTGTCAGTCTGTATACTAGTTTCCTCAGAAATACACAAATAAAATGCTGCTTAAAAGTCCAACTTCAATAGTTTTCTATAGGTTACCGTATTAGCGCAAATATAAGCCGCACCTTTAAAATTGGAGGGGGAGAAAGAAAGAATACCCGAATATAATCCACTCCCTTCCTCGCTGCTCCTGGCTGCATACTGGGCTGGTGGGGGGGGCTGCGTTGCCGGCGGCCTTTCCCCTTCCTCGCTGTCTGCCTTCCTGGCCTTGGGGGAGAGGACGGGGAACTACACGCAGGGCGGGCACCGCTTCACCACGCTCCTGACGCTGTTTGCCTCGCGCTCCTGGCTACATACCTTCAGATTGCAAATATAAGCCACACTTTAATTTTTCACGGTCGGAATTTGGGGGGGAAAGTGAGGCTTATATTCAGGCCAATACGGTATATCCAGCACTCCGCTCACACAATGGAACTTCCCCTTCCTCTCCAAGTATCTCCCAAATCTGCTACAGACACTCCTCCAATCCTCTGGAACAGGTTTTGAGAGTGTACAGGGGACTGCAGGGGAGGAAGGAGAAGTTCTGTTATACAGGTGAAGACTGTTGCAGCACTGAATACAACCCTATGTATTTGACAGACTGGATGGGGAGCTCACATGATTGGATGTTGCCCTACATCCATATGGAAAACCAAACATTGGGAAGAAGGATTGTAGTCTTCCCTGCCTAAAGACTAGTTCTCCATGTACAAGAGTCTCTCTCTCTCTCTCTCTCTCTCTCTCTCTCTCTCTGTGTGTGTGTGTGTGTGTGTGTGTGAGAGAGAGAGAGAGAGAGAGAGAGAGAGAGAGAGTATTACATCATCTGAGCTCCCATCTGAATGGTAAAGTTCAGACACAGGTGTATCATCCCTGTCTTGTATTGTGCTGTACTGTACATTGGTATGTTGTCTTTGAGCTTTGCAGATAAATAAGTGCCATGGTCTTACTAGCTCTCTACTATTTCTTGAAGCTGGCATGAATTTCTCTGAACTGAAGTTGACTTTGATAAATTTTCCCCTTTCCCCCATTGAGTAAGTAAAACTATATCATAGATTTTTCTTAATAATCTAGAAATAACTTGCAACTTCAACTACTCAGGAACAATTTATTTTTCACGCTGCCGTTTAATGAAAGGAGCTTTTGCTTTAATGACTTTTGACACAATTGTAGCCATTAATTCACTTTAGTCTCCCTTATTACGTCCTTTGAAAACTACTCAGATTTTAGATGTAGAAAATTTGTATAATCTGCAGATAATGAAGAAGTTATATAAAAATTAGTGACAGGTTGTATACATTTACTGTACCAGTGGCTGTTAGGATATGAGTCTAACTATTCCAGTTTCGCTGGTGGTCTGCCATAAAAGCCTGCCATGCAGTGAAAATTAAAGGGAAATATGTGTCGCTAAAATATACTTCCTATTTTTAGCATTAGTAGCAGCTTAGACCTTTGAGTACTTTCAGATTACAGCTCAAATTGTAATAGATCTCTTAAAGATAATCAACACTTGCTAATCCTTTAAAGCATTATTGTTTCATAGACATCAATTAAAATGGCCTTCCTTAAAGCTGCCCTCCCTGCTGAAAAGATTAATAGTCAGGAGATCTAAATGTTACTGTCAGATAAAGCTTGAAGCCAGTACATATACTGACACTGCAGTCTCTAGGGAAAGTTTGAGAAGAGACTGAACTCCCAAGTCAAAATTTTGCTAGTCATGGCCCTCTTGGTCAGAGAACAAAGACTGCAAAAACTATAATGTTATTGAACAAAAGTTTATTATTACTGTACATTTACATAGCCCCAATATGTCATAGGTGATTCATGATCATTACTGAAACAATGCATTAATGTTGGCAGTCACTTTAAGAAATGATTTGTATATAATAGTTTCATTTACTATTACTTAAAGGTCTATACTGCACTGTCAAAGCGATATATTCTATTTCAAAACACTGGAATTATCCTGGAGACTTTTGGTGGTCACCAACCTTTTGTGCAAAACCTTTATGTGCCAATTGTGACCAGACCCAGGTATCAAGAGATGAGATACAAGTGATGGGTTGAACTACAGCCACGTTTTATTAATAACATCTTTGGGGAAATGAGAAGTGCAGGAAGGTAGCCTTAATTTCAACAAGGCATAGCCTCAAAGCCTGGGCCCCAACCTATGGTGTGTAAAGAGGCTTTCCTGCCCCCACCCACTTCCAGGACTCTACAACCCATACATGCTGGCCTCCATAAATGTCCTTCATCTTCAAAGGTACCTAGAGTGCTCACCTATTACCTTATCTAACATTAACCTCTCCTGCAGCTGCCTGCCAAACCATGTGACCAACTTCATCATGCAATCAAACTGACCTATATAATTGCAACCATCCCCATATTCCTGCCACACCCCAGCATCCAGACAGAGTAGCCAAAAATACTTGCCCAGGCCAGCTAATTTGCAGGTAGGCATAAAAATCCTATTCACCCCCAAACAACTGTAATTCCTGTACTGTAACAGAAAATAGACTGGGTGGGCACAAAAAGCAGGACAGAGAGGGGTATGGAGGACAGCCAAGGTCTATAAAGGTCATGGGGTGCCCTCAGGATGCTCCCAGATGCAGTCATGGGCACCAACTCATAGGGACTGAGATGTCTTTGCCCCCCCCCAAAAAAAAACAATTGAGGGGAGGGGCAGTTGATGGGCATTGTGAGAAAGCCCCAGGAACACGGTTGCTGTCCGGCACTGGCTCTCACTATTCACTATCCCCTCCCTCTGTGACCCATCAGTGCTTTGTTGAGGCTTGGGAGCGGAGACTGGGAGAGAGCCAAGGAGGGAAGGGAGCTGTGTGTGCCAGCTGGCTCTCACTTGCAGTCACAGCTCTTGTAATGATCTGTGAATGTGCACCCTTTCTTCTCTCCAAGCCCTTAATAAGCTTTTCTCTTCCACAAATACTTTAACACAGTATGTGAGTGCTGGTTATACACACACACACAGGGTTTTATTGTGTGGCGTCACATGTGTGACAGCGGCCCCCTCAGTCTTCAGTGCAAGTTGGTGCTTCTGGGTGCAGTGTTGTAAGGCTGGAGGGAGGGAAATATTGCTACTAAAGGATCCCATCCATCCTCTTTCCTAGCAGTTATTGCACAATCCTTAGTGCTCCTGGTATTTGCATCATAATAAATTTGATCAAACTTGAAAGTATGTTTTGAGGTTATACAGTGGTACCTCTGTATGTTTTGAGGTTATACAGTGGTACCTCCGCGGACTGTCTCACCAGAGTGGTACATGCTCTAGTTATCTCTCGCTTGGACTACTGCAATGCGCTCTACGTGGGGCTACCTTTGAAGGTGACCCGGAAACTACAACTAATCCAGAATGCGGCAGCTAGACTGGTGACTGGGAGCGGCCGCCGAGACCACATAACACCGGTCTTGAAAGACCTACACTGGCTCCCAGTACGTTTCCGAGCACAATTCAAAGTGTTGGTGCTGACCTTTAAAGCCCTAAATGGCTTCGGTCCTGTATACCTGAAGGAGCATCTCCACCGGACACTGAGGTCCAGTGCCGAGGGCCTTCTGGTGGTTCCCTCGCTGCGTGAAGCCAAGTTACAGGGAACCAGGCAGAGGGCCTTCTCGGTAGTGGCGCCCGCCCTGTGGAACGCCCTCCCTTCAGATGTCAAAGAAAACAACAACTACCAGACCTTTAGAAGACATCTGAAGGCAGCCCTGTTTAGGGAGGCTTTTAATGTTTTATAGATTTTTGTATTTTAATGCTCTGTTGAAAGCCGCCCAGAGTGGCTGGGGAAACCCAGCCAGATGGGCGGGGTATAAATAATAAATTATTATTATTATTATTATTATATGTACTTAATTCGTTCCGGAGGTCCGTTCTTAACCTGAAAACGTTCTTAACCTGAAGCACCACTTTAGCTAATGGGGCCTCCCCCTGCCACTGCTGCCCGATTTCTGTTCTCATCCTGAAGCAAAGTTCTTAACCCGAGGTAATATTTCTGGGTTAGCAGAGTCTGTAACCTGAAACGTATGTAACCTGAGGTACCGCTGTAGTGAACATTGAAGGTGACATTCAAGTTAACACTTGCTATCATTAGGGGGGAAAGAGAGATGGAAAGGACTGTTTGGCTCATCTAAGCCAACTTTCTGCAGCAGCAGCAGGATTTTCTGAAATTAAATAATATGTGATAGAAACTCATCTATTTTCTTTTAAATAAATCCAGAGAAGGAGCTTCTATTATTACTTCTTTTGGTACTGTTTTTATACTCGACTGTTTTTTATAACATCAAATGATTTAATTCTATTTCTTGGCTAGTTTTTATAACCATACCCAAAGTATTTGTTTATCATTCCCTCTAATAGCATACTCAGGTGGGTGACTGCCTATTAGTTTGGAAGTGAAATATCTCTACACAAAAATGAAGTAGTGATTCCGGCATGCTTGGGGTATACCTTGGGTATGCAGAAGTTATTACATTTGTAAATATATACTAAAAACTATAAAGTCTCAAAATGGCCTGAAGGAGAATTTTCAGGACTTACAGAAAGTTGATGGCAGTTGAGATTTAAGAAATGTAATAGCCCAGGGTCACAATAAATGGTAAAGATGGGAACTCTTGTGATAGTTATTACCAGGAAAGGCATGATTTTTTATGAAAACACTGTGAGCCTAGATTATAGATATGCACTAAGTAATTTATTTTATTCTATGTGGGCAAAATACATAACATTAAAAATGTATGTAGACTAAAACAAAAGATAAGGTATTCTCTAGTTGTAGCCATCTTTGGGATTAAAGATGTTTCATCCTAGTCAGTTGTAAAACTGACTTTACTTCATGCTTGACAAAACCTGCTGTTTGTTTACAACAGAAACTCCAGTGACATTTTAAGACAAAACTCATGCCCAGCAATCATGTTAGCCTGCATTCAGAGAGAGGGACAAAACCTCCAGTTAGAATCTTCACTAAAGAACAGTAATTTCCCCCCACTGTAAATGCCTGTGGATGTGGCTTCAATTTTCCTTTCTGATATCTTCATAAATCCTGTAGCCATTCACAGTAACAGCACAAACAACTACTCTGTCATGCTTGTAAGTTCTTTTTAGCCCTGAGCTATAATGGAGCTGGGATTTTAAAAATAAATAAATAAGTGTCATAACCTTGCATATTTATTTACTGCAGCTTTTAATGGAACCTACTACTCTGGTAGTTTCACTTCATCAGATATATTCAGAAAGGCAGCTACAAACCACAGGACTGTTTTACTATTGTATTGTACTGGATGCAACAAAACAATGAAAGAGGTTTAATAAAGTGGAACTGATTGGGTCGGACATTTGTATACCTCTGTGGGTATTGTTTAATTGTCCATGAGATTGAGTTGTTAAAAAAGCAGACTGATATGAACTGAGTAACATAAAAAGCAAAGTACTAAGAGACTGCAAAAAAGAGAGAAAATAATGGTTTCCAGTGTTTGGCTCTTAATTACCATGTGCTTGAAAGCTTCCGTTTCATTTATATTTTGCAGAAAGCCCAATAAGTCTTGTTTACCAACACCAGCATTTCAGGGTTCTCCCTGGTAGATTTAATTCATAGTCAGTTTCAAAAGAATAAAATGTATAAATTGTGCAATATCTAAATAAAACACTCAATTAGTCAGGGTGTATTTGGCCAGTCAGGATTTTTAAATTATGTATGTGCCATGCAACCAAGTTTGTTCATACAAAAAATGTATATATCTTGCTTTTTTGGCTTGACCAGGGAGGTGCCCAAATGATTTACACAAAAGAACAAAGCAACAACAAATTAAACAAAAGCAGACAATCAAATAAATATGTGACCAATGTTATCTCAGTAGAGCCATTGCCTATCATGACTTGGGGACTATTTTACTTTGTTGGAGTAGCACTGGCTATGTCTGTGACCACACACTCCTCTTGTCCCCTCATAGTCTCACCTTAATAGAACACTTATGATGTTGAAGAGAATAGATGTACAATACTATATCCAGTATGTGATTAAAGAAAGGTTCTTCTCATTAAATGCTATAGAAGAGGTAACAGTCATCTCACAACGTGCAGGACTAGAAGACTAGGTCCCTTTGGTGGTGGTTAAGCAACTTATGTAAAGCCTGGAATAGATTTCTACTGGTGTGTAGATTTAACACAGCTCTGGGGGTTAAGTCAGTATAGCATGGTTAGAGCCTTTTATCAATGGATACTTTGTGTTTCATTTTAGAACTGCCTGCTAATAATAAGCCGTGAGTCTGAAAATCTTTCTGGCTGTGAATGTGCAGCAAATCTTGAAAGCTGGCTTCCTTCATTTAATCTTTAGTGATTCTCAGGCACAATTTGCTTGTCTTATTTTCATACAGTTAAGTCTTCATGCACTCCCCACACACCACCCTGGAAACATCATGAATTTGTCTAATTAGATTTCTCTTGGCTTTCTCATCCAGGAATGCTGCATCCAATTCTTCCAGCAATAAGGTCACTGTGGAATTGGTGTATATTGCTTAGCGAAGATACTCAGAATCACTGGCTTGCGTTGCTAGAAATTCATTGTGTTTTCATTATGAAGTAGCAATGTGGCTAGGAGACTGAGCTATGACTCTGAGAGTTCCTAAGTCAAATCTTGCTTCTGCCATAAATTCATGAAGTAGGCTAGCCACACTCTCTCAGCCTCAGCCCCTCCCACACACCAACTCACTCCTTCAGCCTCAGCTTCAGACACTATCTCTCCCTCATTCTCTCTCACCCTAATCTGCACTGTGGGTGATTATAATGATGACTTACTTTATGACACCCACAAACCTAATTAAGCTTGGTAACATAGCCTGCAAGGCCATTTCCCCTAAGCCGTGCCCACCTGCCCCACACCTGACATCAGGTATGGGGCAGATGAACACATGGTTGTAAAGGAGCAATCAGGATCATCAAAGTGCATTCCTGATTTTTCTTTGGAAGCAGGGCTTTCATTGCCACATTTTAAATTTGGTGCCAGAGTGCATCTAAATCATACCAATCCAGCAGGACTTGAAATCATTATTTATCAGATGATCTGTGGCGTCTTCAATCCCCACTGAGCTTCTTTGCTGGAGCTGTTTGAATCCAATCAGAAGTTTATGGAAAACCTAGTAGTGTAATCTTTGACTAGAACAATGATGAAACCAGTGAATACCTTAAAGGCTAATGTATTATTGTACATTAAGTTTGACAGGAAGCAGGTCTGTTCATAAGATTCATATAATAATTAGCCTTGGATAGATAAACACACAAGGAACACTCTAGAGGAAGGGAATGTTTTATAAGAAGATAATTCTTCTGCCCCAACAGCAACAAAACACATCTCTCCTGTATCAGTCTCTACAGCAGGCACTGTAACTCTCCAAAAGTTTGACTTCACCCCCAAAGGCACACTCCTCCATTGTCTTCCGAGACAGACAGATACCAACAAATATAAGATAATCAATAAGTAGTATAAATAATACCATACATGAAAAAACAGACTAAAGTCAACAAAATTCCATCACTTGGAGCTAATAAGCCCATGATGTAGATAAAATTATGGTATCCAATCAGGCCAACTGGTAATTGACTTGTATAGTGTATGTTTGTTTATTCTACTACATCATTTAATATCTCATACATTCAGCACATGTGCAGTCTGGAGTAGAGCACAGTTACAATAGGAACAATACACTCAAATGTAAGAATTGCCTAAAACAACATAAAAAGGTAAAGGGAAGCAGCACACAACCAGGGCCAGATAAAACCATATATACCTCCCTCTTCCCTCTTTAAAACTGGGTTTTTTTATTTTTTATTTTAAAGGCTTTCACCTTGCACCCAAAATTCAGCATGCTCAGCACCAGGTGAGTTTCCCTGCGGAAAGTATTTCAGAGTTGTGGCACCATGACTGAAAAGGCCCGGTCAGAGGATGCTGCCCACATTGCTTCAGCGAGTGGAGGGAACCAAAAAAGGGCCTCTCAGAGAGATCTTAAAATCACACATGAGCTAGCTATGGTTTGTAAACAATTAAGAAAATTATTCATAATGTCTGAGCCAATGTTCAGACTGAGAGCTACAAGTCAGTTCTCTCCAGCTCAGCAGACCCATGTTCTATCTGTCCTTTTAACTCTCTTGCCGCAGAACTCTCTATGATATGGTCTACTGACATGGCTTTTCTTCTGAAATTTCTCTGCCTTTGTCTCTTATGATCTGTTCAGCCTGATGAACCTTTACCTTAGCCTTTTTACTTGCAGCCTTTTCAGCTTTAATCTTTCTTGACTGATTCACAAGTGAGTGAATGCCTTGCACTGCAACTCCTGTACAACCAGGCTGTTGAGTCAGTTGAATTTGGTTTGTCAGTAGATAACAATTATCATCACTGAGACAGTAAACAAGAGAGAAATTTATCAGGACGCTTGAAATGACATGAACAATCCATGGTATTTCCTTGCTGTTTTAAGTGAGATGGAACAGACCTTTATGAACAAATACATAGTTACTAAGTGGTACCTTCTTTGAAGTCCGGGATCTGTTCCGCCGCCCCGGACACTCGACTAAAGGAACGCTCGACAAAGCGCTGCTCTGTGCACGTGCGCGGAGCGCGATTCAGCGCTTCTGTGCATGCGCAAGCAGCAAACCTGGAAGCAACCCATTCCAGTACTTCTGGGTTTGCTGCGGCCATTCACCGAAATGGACAGTCGACAGGGCAGACGTTCATGGAAGTATTACTGTATTATAGCCCATGCAGATTGTGCCTACTGTTTCTTACAAGCACACACTCAGCAGCCCCATTTTATGCATCTGTTGCGAGAATTTACCACTTCAGGCTGTAGGATGTTTGAATGCTTCATTCAGTTAAAAAAGAAGCACTAACGTAAGGAAGAAGACTATATCCTTCTCCTTGACATTATCATTTTACAAGGGCAATAAGTTACTGAACATGATAAAACATTAAGCTATACTGTCTCTCACCTGCAGTCTTGAAGTGGTGTAGCCCAGTGTTCTTCAACCTTTGGTCCCCTTTTTTGAGCACGCTCCCTTGTAGAGTGTTCCCTCAGCCTCCTCTCCTCCCCCTTCTCCTTGGGAGTCCTCTGCGCAGCCACTGGTCTTTGAGCTGTCCCCACCCCACCCCACCCCAAAGAGAGGTGCATCCTCCCACTGCCCCACAGGGCCTGGGAAGCACCCTCTGGCCAGCCCCAGAGGCACCATTTGCCTGGGGAGCTTGTAGCCAGGGCTGCTGCAACAAACAGCTGTGCAAGCCTTTGGGAGACAGAGACACAAGAGGGCATCAGAGGAGGGAGGGAAGGAAATAGGGACAGAGGCCAGTGTTGCTCACAGCACCCCTGACCATCATTCAAGGCACCCCAGGGTGCCACGGCACACTGTTGAAAACCGCTGTCTTAGACCATGTGCAGAATAGCTTTTTCCCTCACTAATTAGTAACCACCTCACAGCTAGTCCCTATAGACTTCTAATGGACAGAGAGAGCATGACACCTTAGCAGGCTTAAGCCCAGGGCTCAATTACCTTGCATATTATTATTTTTACATTTTTTCCAGTGACACCATTGACCATTCTGTTTTCTATCCTTAGAATGGAAGTAATTATAAGAATGCCCCCTTCTCACCAATTAACAAAACTGTACCACTTGGTGCACTCCCTAAAACACACACACACACACACACACACACACACACACACACACACACACTGGGACTTGGTCTTACTTCTTTGTAGAGAATGCAGGAAGGAAAATGAATTAGTTAATATGAGAAGAGAGGCTCCTTCTTCTTTCATATGCTCAGTTCTGCATCTTTCCTTCCTACTAAGGGGAATGAGAAATGGTATCAAGTCAGGGGGGTCGTATTTATCCTGCAGGTCTCTTTTGCTGATCCCTAAATTAGTACATATTTTAAAAGTGTGAAACTCCTAAGAGAAAATTGCCATTAGTTTTTGAGGCAACAGATACCAAAGCCAATTTCATTAAATATAGTACACTTCTTTCCTCAACTCACCCCCTCTTTATGCAAACGCTTTCGTGAACAGTAACCGTATGATATAATTTAAATTGTGATTAGCTTCATCTCATTTGAGCTGCAGTAGGAGCTCACGGTCATATTGTTGCAGGGGGAGGGCAGGCAATAACTGACACAGAAATGCTGTATAAAATATTTATATCATTTTTAGTCCTTCACTGAATTGTGAATTGAGGCTGGCATAAAAAATAATTATCTTGCGACGAGGTAAAGCATGAGAATAAAAGGCATGCCCCCGGGGTCTCTGTCAAATAAATTTAAAAGACTACAAGTTTCTACATAACTGTGTTGATTAGATTTTTGATGCTAAACTGTTTTGTGGCAAATATGTAAGACATACATTTAAAGTAATAATGGAAGCTTGACATCTGACATTTCATGGGTTATGTTGTCTGTCACATAAAGGATGGCAACAATCCTGGTGAATTAGGAACCGAATACCTGGCAGCTAGCAGATATCAAGAACAAACAACTGCTAAGTAAAATATACAAGATAATATTCCTTTCATAAGCTAAATATATACACACAGACACAGATATAATTTCAATGAAACATTAAAACAATATAAAATCAATCAGTATCAATCAGTAATCAAACAACTATCTACAAACCTCAGTGGCCTAATACATAAAAAACTCAGATCATCAAAAGGCCTGGCTAAAGGGACAGGTTTTTAGCTGGCACTGAAAAACAACCAGTGTCAGTGACAGCTGGATTTCTGTTACTGGGGCATCAGCTGGGTTCTTTCAGGAAGTGCCAAAAACTCAGCATTGTTGCTACCATCAAGTGGTGGATAATGAGCTCTGCTGGATAAATAACTAGCCAATACTGACAATCAACTGGATGAAAATGGGGGAGATAGAATTGATAGGTTGAAGGTGTCTGGACAAATGATAAGGCATCTCATGACATGGATAAGCTGCATACCGGTATTTACCTGAGAGAGACTTATGGTCCATGCATGAATCACTGTGATTTAATATTTAACTATGAATGTTTCTACTCTTTTTCCTGAACCTTATACCACTTGTATGGTAGATTCGCGGCAAGGCCCATTCCATACAAGGCTATATGGTTGGAATCTCTGGAGAAAAGGGGGACATATCATAGCTGGGGGCCTGCACTGTCTGGTCCTGTGATGTTTAGGAAGGTGAATATTTGCATCTGCCTTATATATGCTCAGACCATTGGTCCATTCAACTTCCACCCTTCCCCTTGAAAACATCACTTTACGGCACACCTTTGTGCCATGATGCAAGAAGGAAGGGAAACTTCTCCTGTGTTTGATGTCACCGCAAGAGCAGTGGTGCATCACCACACACATATACATCATACACTCTAATCCCTAGGTACGCCTCTGCATCCAAGTCTGAAATCTCTTATAACTAAAAATCCTGGGACCTGAAACTTGGTCCTTTTGCGTATCCCATAAGAGCATCAGAAGAGCACAGCCAACAAGGTATCTTTCTCCAAGTATGTTGTTTTGTGGAGCAAAAGGCTAAAGTTTTGTTCCTGCTAATTCAACCAAATTTATCTGACAGTTTTGATATCTTGGATAGTAAGAAGTTCTGAAATCACTTTCCTGTTTTGGACATAATGGGCAGCTATGATTTAAAATGCCATGTGTGCCAGGTGAAGGAAAAAGAAGAGAGAGAAGATGGGCACAAGTCCTGCTCCAATTAATCAGACTAGAATTGTTAATTCAACCAGTGAACCTGATGAACCCTCTTCTCAAGCCATCCCATGATCTAAATGTTGGAAGAGGCATTTTCCTCATGCCATGTTAGCAAGGTTATACATTAATTTGTTTATTATGCAGAAGTCAATGCATATGTTTTTAACACTACATATTTCTTTCTTTAATTCTTGCTTGCTTGCCACTTTTCTTTTCCTTCTTTAAATTTTGCAATTTTTATATCTAGTTGAAGTTTTCCATTTTGTATCTGTTTGGCCTTTCATTTTTTGAAGAAGAAAAGGAGAGGTTTCAAGTGTCCATTTAATTTGTATCCTACCCAGTAGTAGGTATTGATTAACATTTCAGGGCTGATTTGGATGTTTCTGTTGCTACAAAAGCCTTTCCTATGTGACATTTCATGGAACAGGTAGCATTTAAATCTTTTCTATTGCGTATTTCACCAGTCACGTGCAAAATAGGCACTCAACATCAGAATACAGCTGGCTGTTCTACAGAAACATTTCTTTGTAGATAATTGATATATCCCTTTTCATCATGGTATGATTTTGAAGTCTAAGGACAAAACAGCACAATGCAGCATGTCTAACTTGTACACCAGCCAAGATGGCTTAAGTTCATTTGAAGCATCAGCTGTCTGAGTAATTAGGATGCTTACAGCTAACAGGGTTCTGGCCTAAACAGTTTTGTATTTGGACCGTATATGATTTAGGCATCTGTCCTCGAATTAAATTCCTTAGTTGTACAATATGTTCTGTCTTGTGTTTGGCATATTTTGTCTCCAGTCCACTTATATATAAAAATCAGTGCTATGCTATAATATTTTTTACCTTTAACTCAAAAAATAGATTTATTTTTATTATATTTTTGCACCAGAGTTGAAACTGTATACAGATATTATCTGCTCAAGAGGATTTTACAGTTTGCCATTAACTCATTTTGTTTCTGAATTCCATGAAGCATTAAGAATCTCTTGTTTCTGTTGAATTTTTTGTCCATACATCCTTAATAATAATATTGGAAACAGCACCCTTTTAATTACAGTCAATGATCCTAAGAGTTGTTATATAATGATGCAAGATTTTAAATTGATCTTTTCTATTAAAAGTACAAGGGCATTTCTTTCTTTGCTTTTTTCTGTCATAATCACATTGCAGTGAGCAACTTCTGATTCCTTTCCTTGATATTGTTTGCCAAATTCAGCATGCGAATATTCCATGATGATGTCAGTGTTCAGTCTTGCCTAGCCTTCCCCTTGTCACACACAGGGCAGCAGAAGCAGTGGAGAAAGTGCAACAGCTAGGAACTTCTGGGCCTCATGGGAAAGATGCCTAGTGAGTTTCATCATGGAAGGCTACCAAGGAGGAGAGGAAAGCATGTAAAAACATCTGCCTAGATCAGGACTTATCTGAGATCCAAGAAGGGACAGAGTCTCTTGCTCCTATATAATCTCTCAGTCTGAGCCAAACAAATGCTGAAGCAGCATCTGCCTTATGGCTCCTATGGCCACCCACCAGTGTACCTGCAAACCTTTCCAGAACTGAGGAAACAATGGAGGAATCTAAGGAAATACCAGTAATGTAGCACAATAATATCAGGTTATTGATATTGCTCAGGGGTGTTGTGTCTGGCGAAATGGAACCTGACAACCCGCCCCACTGCTGCCAGCTGCTGCCAGTGCTGCTTCTCTGCTGGTGGTGGAGCAGGCGGGTCACCCATAAGAGTGCCACATTTTGGGCGGGCCAACCCTGATATTGGCAAATTCAACTCACTTGTATAAAGAGTTTATAGCAGCACTTGCTCTTCACTGGCTAACTTTGCTGAGTTTAGGGTTACGTTTTCAGGAAAATTGTCAGAAGGCTGCTTCCTCCTCTCCCAATAAATCAAATACATATCTAATTTTTTTAAAAAATGGGATGGTGTCCCACCGTCCAATCTACCTAGTTCCACCTGAACTTCCTCAGTCTTCTTCCTCTTCTCACATTCTTCCCACTTTCTCACAGAAGATGGAGGAAGGTGCTGAGATAAGAGGTTGATATTTGAGGTCGATCACTGGTCCCCTTCCACAGTTCCCCCCCCCTTGCGCCCTTCCTATTTCTCCTAGAAGGTGGGAGTTGGGCCAGGAAGGATAGCCACCATTTCTAATTGCTATTTGGGTGGCTCTTTTTTCTTCCTAAGCTTCCATGGACTGCATTTGAGGCAGTTCTACCTGGGAGAGAGTCCCTGAATCCCCACCCAGCCATAGCACAATGAAGTTTCAGTGTGGGCTTCTGTTTTATAAGTCCGTTGTCTTCCATGACATGTGGAGAGAGAAAGCAGCCAAAACTCCTCACCAGGTGCAATTGAGGCAAAGAATTGTAGCAACTCTCTCCCAGCCAAACTCTGCCTATATTTAAATTAAAGAATCAATTTAAATTAAAGAATCAAAGTTAAATTAAAGACAAAGGCATTAACATTTCTGTTTATACAGTTGCATCGGTCCTGGTAGGTACTAGTTACTCCCAGCATGTTCCCAGCCCCTAGGCCACACTTTGGCAGCCACAGGCACACAAAGTGATTTACCAAAGAATGTGCTGCGCACCAATAGATAAATTTGGAATTGAGTAGATTTATTTTCTCCTACAAATTGATTACTTCCTCTAATCTCTGCCTGTCTTAATACCATCTGTGCATGATAACTTTTGATCAGTAGGGCACTATCAAAGGAATGGTGGAGTAGGTGTCATTAAGAGACATTACAGTTCTATTGAAATAAATGAAACTATAATAATGTCATTGAAGCATGCCCCTTTAAAAAATGAAAGAGGAGAGGTATGAAGAAAAATATTTTGATAAAACCTCAACCTTCTTTTCTTCTGTATTATTTAATGTATTAAGCCGTATCAAATAAATCCATATTTCTGATATGCAGTATATCATAATTATCATGCACTTTTATTATCTTTGCCAATTTATGCTTGCTGTTCTCTGACTGACTTCAGCTAGACAGATTTTCCATTTCATGCTACACAAAAAAGCAATTCATTAGCGCTTCTAATGACACTTGAATTTGATCAACCATATTAAGTAGTGACCTATTTACAGTATGGTTCAGAAGATTTGCGATACCTATGTTTGGGCTGAGATGGACTTGTGCCATTCTGAAATCTACACTCAGTTTTATGGCAGCTAAAATTAAACTGGAACAATGAGTTTAATTGGGCACTGGTTAGTAAGCAAATAATATGCAGAAAATCCATATACTTAGGAGTCTATTAAGCCTAATGGAGCCACTTTCCACATACTCAGGAATCGTTAGCCATAACATATTTTAAATCTAGCTATCATCCAGTGCTTTAGTAACTCATATTCACCTCATATTCAGATTAGAGTGAATATCTAATATAAAATGCTTATGCTAGCACTTTGCTAAAATGAATTTATTTTGCTATTGCAAAAATAATAGTAATGGATGCTAGATTTGTGTGTGTATGTGTGTTTATTTGTTTTAACTTGTATGTTATCTAGAGCCTTTTGTGCAGGCCACTCATAAATTCAATAAATAGTAATAAAATTATCCAGCAGCATCTTTAGGAGAGGTCTTCTGTACAGGGTTTTCGTAAAGATTGTTGCAATATTGTAGATGAAATACTTTTGAGCATGTAGAGCATGGGAGGCTAACCTGTAGCCCTCCAGATGTTGCTGCACTGCAACTCCAACTATCCCTGAATGTTCGCCATGCTGGCTGGGGCTGACGGAGTTGGTGTCTAACAACATACGGAGAGCCGCAGATTAGAGGAAAGTTTCATTCACCCTCTTATGTCAGGGTTACCTCTGATTGTTACAAAGACAAAACTCTTCTTCACCCATTTTTTGAGAGCCTTAGTACTAGATTGCCTTCAGCCACAAAAATAAATAACGACAACAACAGCCATAATTACAAAGCCAAACCTGGAAGGAAGCATGCAGTGTCTAGTGGGACTGTTCATGTGTAGGTGGATTTTGAAAGTCGTTAGTAACTGGTGTAAATGTGAAAATCTCTGTGCTCCCAGGTTCTAAGTTTGCAATTATAACTGCAATCCTGTGCATATTTGCTTTGAAGCAAGTCCCATTGAACTCAGGGGGACGTACTTTGAAGTAGACATGTTTAGGATTCTGCATGTACTGTAATACCTGTAAAAACCTTGCTGGGTTGAGACACAACTGCATCAGCCCAAATTCTCCAAAGCTGCTGAATTTCCTTCTGCCTTCAACACAACCATCTCCTTCATCCCTAATTGGAAGATCTCCACAGATAGAGGGGAATTTGTATACAGAGCGGCTGGCTTTCAGATTCCCCAAGGAAGCTTTTTGACCCATGTGTCTGGTTTTCCAGATGGTGTCTGGGATGTTCAGGAGTTTGATCATGGTCTGGATATTGAATATTGAATAAAGGATGTTTTCTTGGCTTCATTCCAAAAGAAGTTTGCCCAGGTCATTTGACATCCCACTGCCTAGGGATAAGGAGAAGGTGACAGTCACTTAATGAAGACCCATGGCTCATTGTCTGCATGGTATTGAATATTATAACAAGATACAGTAATTAAAATTTGTTAATTAGCCCTTGGATGGAAGTTCCACCTTGAAATATTATATTCTTAGTGCTGTAAAAGGAATAGTGTGTGTGTGTGTGTGTGTGTGTGTGTAATAAAACATGCAGTTTACACAAAATAAAAACATGGGGAAGATAATTAGTTATGGGGTAATTCTTACAATCTTCTTCCCTAGCCCACTTTATTTCCTAGTGGAAGATTGTCCTCCTTTATAAAAACACAATAGTGTGAATATGAAAAGGATGGAAAATATGGCAGAAGATTTGCCCCCTAACAGGAGAATTGAAGGCTCCTCCAGTTTGTGAAATACATACCTTTCTAGAACAGAAATTGGATTAGTAGGTGTACAATTGCAACCTAAGGCCTTTTCCAAAGATGTGCTTTGCACAGCCAGAGCATTTGGACTGGAGAATGCTGTAGTCAGGTGAAGTTTCGTGCTGTAGTAGTTCCTCTAACCAAGCAGACACAGCAGTGTTCATTTTTGTCTCATTGATTGTTGGGGCAGTTGTATTGTCAAAAATAACAAACATGATTCTGTATACATCTGTGTCTTTTGACTGTGCACTAAGTACCTGGGAAATGTAATCTTTGAAACACAATTCTGCAGTACATAAGCTGTGTGGTTGCTTTCCATGCTATTACCCCAACGAAAGTAAAGTAGTGGCCCTAGTTTGGGAAGCATCCATGTCATCATCCCTCTTGCCCCTGTAGTGGTACTCTACAAACATTAGCAAGACAGTGTAAGACTGGATCATGTCACACAGTAGCACCTACACTACAATATAATGTTTCAATTGGACCTATGTTAGGCTGACTAACGTATAAGATTTGTGTTGTAAAGTGTAAACAAGGGGTATAAAAGTATCTGCAGTGGTTTCAATATACAGTCCTTATACATGTCTACCTGTGCATATCTATATTTCTGGGAGCTTACGGAGACATGCCTACATATACTCAAGTGTAACACAAGTGGATGTTAGCCAAATATCCCATCTAATAGTTTAGTCTGCTCCATTTTTCTTCATACCTCATGTTCCATTAAGGCTGTAAAACTGATTATCCAAATTTCTCTGTTGGCTTTACATTTGCATCATTCCTTGGTGACACTGACATTTAAATCTGAACTAATTAAACAAAGAGCCAGTGGATTTGTTTGCCTTTTAAAGTGGGAGGCACTTGTTAATGAATCAGGTATTTCAAATTACATGTTGGTTTCTCGTGCTTTGAGATATTGAATAATTGAAGACTTGTGGTATTGAGCTCAAGCCCCCAAAGCCTAAGGGAAGCAGGACTGCATCCAGTGGTTATTCCTCTGCCTGCTACTCTTAATAATCTACACAGCACCTTTAATCTAACAAATTCATCATTTATAGCTTTTCCCCCCTTAACAACCCTGCAAAGGAGGCCATGAACATTCCCATTTTCCAGATACTAAATTGGAGTTGATAGCTGCTGACTTGCTTGACGCACACAATGGGTCTGCCCTCATTGTCTCCTACCCCATTTCATTCACAAACTCAAGATGAGTACCGGTAATCTGTGAGAACTGAAGACCTAATCTATTGTTCCAGGCTCTAGTCTAGGGCCTTTAAAATGTAGTGAGGCTTTCCTGGACTTCCAACTGCCTAGTGACAGTAGAATCACCTCAATTCTGTTTTACCTCAACTGGAATGGTAAGAATGTCAGGAATTGTTATGGTACTGATTCAGCTCAGCAATCTACATCTAGTGGTGGCTAAAAAAAAGTCAGTATGGGTTTTCTAAAGCCTGAGGACCTGAAAAGTACGGGAGTCAATCAGTGCTGGCTTCCTGGAATCTAGAGAAACATGCATCTTAAAAGCTGAGTAGACTCAGACCTGGGAAATGACCCCCTTTTCTTAAGGACAACTGGATGAGGCCTCTACCTACAGGACAAAGGATGTTTTAGTTCCATAATCTTGGAATAGTATTCAGATGTGGCCATTATTGTACTAGCTATTCTGGTTATTGTGCTATCACATCTGTCCCAGTTTCTAATGTTCCTTTTACAATGCTTTACCTGTTGCGTTGTGGAACTGTGGCGTTTTGATTGGTATGCCACCATGTTGCACTGAATTTCATTCACACTAGTGGATGTGGTGTGACACAACAGAAATCATCAGACATGTCACCACACCACACCCTTTATATGTTCGTGAGCACTTCTGTTTCCCCATGAAAATTGTGGGAAACAACTGTATGCTGGGATGCCACCCCAAAATTGATCCCATTGTTTTCAGGGTTTTCCAGGTTAACAGGGCTGAAAATGGATTTTTTTCTGGAAGTAATGAACACAGAAATTAGCACTGAACCTCCACTAAATTCTTCTAAATTTCTAGAAGTGGCTTTTATGTTGTGTGAAAGATCACATAAAACACAAAAAATATCAAGGAAATACTGAAAAAAAGGAATAAAGCGCTGTCTGAATGCAACTTGAATGAGTGTGAAAACCAAAGGCTCACATGCTTCTGCATCCTGTGTGGAGAGGGGAGGTTAAGAAATATTATCATTAATAATGAGACACCTTTTAAAAGGAAAAGTTAATGTTTTTCTTCAATAAGGAGCACAGTGAAATCAGCATGAAATGTTAGAAGTCCTTTGTAAATAGGAGCTTATAAGGTCAACAACTATCATGTACTTGCTGTCTGTACTACCTGAGACAACAGTACAGTGCAGCTGGTTCTGACATATAATTTATTTGTTGTCTATTTCACGGCTGTTGTTATACCAAAATAAAACAATTTGATCATTGGTTTGTGTCAATAACATGCAGTAGTAGGTTCAGAGTGTGAAATTATTTATTCATGCTTAGTTAAATTTAACTGCAACATGAAATAAGTGATTACCTGTTTTGGAGATAATTTCATAATCAGGCCTTTGAAGGTCGTTTGAAATACTGTGCTAATTAATGTTTTATTTCCAGCCTTCCTTAATTATTCTTGCCAGATGGTGCTTTATTTATGTTATTGCTTAGAGTTTCCAGCCGAGGCTGTTTGATTGTTGAAGAAAAATACATGATGGCACCATAAGATAACTGTAATTGAATTGTTAGGTATGTTAGAACATTTGAGCCTTCTGTCCCTGCTTTAGCCACATCTGGGAAATAAGTTTGTTAACAAAGTGCTTTGGCACCTCATCCAACATTTGCAATGATACACAGAAACATGCAGGAGAAATTCACAGTAAGAAAGCAGATAACCTAGATGCTTATCATGTCTTCAAGAAACAAAAATCTGAGAAGCATAATAAGTAAAACCTTTTTTTAAAAAAAGAAGAAAACTATTACATACTTATTTTTAGTACTTAATCATAATGTGGCAACAGATTTAACTGAACTTCACGTTCTGTGTGAAAATGTTACTCCCTGCTACCAGAAGACGCCATGACACTTAAAACTTAATTGAAACTAAATGCCTGAAAATGTTATTGAGGGTTCCCCCCCCCCATTTCTTTACCAAATTAACTATAACAGCAATCGTCAATCAGATCGTGATTTTCAGAAACATATTAGTAATAGCTACCCTAGACAAATAAAGGTATATCACTTGTCAGGTTCGCTAGGAAAAGATACCCATAAATCATAGTCCGTTGGTTGTTACTCCACAATCAGAGTGTGCACAAGTACACAAAATTTTAAAACCATAATTCTTATTGGATGAGGTTGGTGTGTTAGCATACACAAATAGTGGTGGGGTGGGGGACCTGAATCCAGAAAGTTTCCTGAATGTTTCTAGTTTGGGGGAGGGCCTGCCATTCTACATGTTTGTTCTACCCAATTATGCCATCTGAAAGGGTTAATAGTTTACGGCTATCATATCTTTTCTCTCCTCTCGATTTCCTCTTTACCAGGCTAAACATGCCATTCCACATAAAGCTTGGCTTCCAGACCCTTGATCATCCTAGTTGCCCTCCTCTCCAAACATTCCAGATTGTCAATACCCTTACATTGTGAAGCACAGAACTAGACCCAGCACTCAATCAGGCAGAATAGAGTGGTGCTATGATGGGACGCGGGTGGCGCTATGGGTTAAAGCACAGAGCCTAGGGCTTGCCAATCAGAAGGTCGGCAGTTCAAATCCCCGTTGCTCAGTCCCAGCTCCTGCCAACCTAGCAGTTCGAAAGCACGTCAAAGTGCAAGTAGATAAATAGGTACCGCTGCAGCGGGAAGGTAAACGGCGTTTCTGTGCGCTGCTCTGGTTCGCCAGAAGCGGCTTAGTCATGCTGGCCACATGACCTGGAAGCTGTATGCCGGCTCCTTCGGCCAATAAAGCGAGATGAGCATCGCAACCCCAGAGTCGCCCACGACTGGACCTAATGGTCAGGGGTCCCTTTACCCTTTACCTTTATGACGGTACACTGTACTTCTGTAGATGCAGCCTAGAGTAGCATTAACTTTTTTTGCTCATGTTAAGCTTGTGGTCTACTAAGGCCCCCAGATATTTTTTCACATGTCCTGCTGCCATCTGTTAATAACATGCCTCCAGTGTTTTAGCACAGTCAACAGTCTTACTTATTGAGCCATTAAGTAAATGAACATCATTGTCCAATAGTATATATTGCTCTAATATCATACCCTCCAACATTTCTCCAATGAAAATAGAGATACCCTAAGGAAAAGTGGGACATTCCAGGATCAAATCAGAAACCAGGACGGCTTCTCTAAATCAGGGACATCCCTGGAAAATAGGGACACCCTGGAAAATAGGGACACCCTGGAAAATAGGGAGAGTCTATAATAGCGACCTTTGCTACGTTCTGCAAATGTTTTCCCCTGGTAGTTGTACAGTTTTTGGAAAGCCAGCTTTACAGCATGGACTTTCCCATGACCATCGCGGATCTGATAGTGGGATCCTAAGATGTTGGCAACATGCAATTTCTCTTCAGCAATTTTGTTTTGTTTTGTTTTGTTTTTAAATTGTGAAACTCTAGCTGATGTACTCTCTTACTAAATCTGGTTTGGTTGTCAAATTTAAATCTGTTGTACTTAGCTGAGTTTGGTTTCCATCAAGAAATGTGTGTGTGTGTGTGTGTGTGAAAAAAGGAGGATGCTAAAAAAATATTCCCTCTAAAGCAAACTGTCAGAAGAGATTCTATCCAGGTTTACTTTACAGTGCAGAATATGTCCTCCAGGGATGACACTTCTTTCCACACAGTGTGCAGTGCACAATTGCAACAGGGATTTGTGTATGTTTTGCCACTTCAAATTGCCATTAATAGGAGTTCCCCCCCACAAATGTGCATGATGCCATAAAATTAACACCGGTGCATATGTCACATTTCATGGTGTCTTGTGTGTGATAATCTTTATAGTTAGAGCCAAGTGAGAACTTTTCACTTAAAACTTGATCTTGATTAATTCAATCTATTGTGATTGAGTGTGTGTGTGTCTTTATATCACTCTGTATTAAAATATAATCAAGAGGCTTTATCTAAATTTCTTTTTGCAAAATGAGCACACAATAGAAGTGGGGACCTATACAATTGGTTCTTCACACCAGCTGCTAGATTTCTCCATTCATATTTAAATCCTTATGGTGAAAGAACAATTCAGGCAATAGGCCATGTTGATCCCAAATTTCCATCTTGTTTGCATCATTGAGGCACTGACTTGAATGCTATATGGGGAATGAAAGCAGCTAGGGACACTGAACAAAAAGAGATGCTTCAAATTTGATGCCTTTTCACTTGTTACCCATCTTGCTGCATGATCCCATTCTCCTTTACTTATTGTGTTAAATTTTTAAAAGCACATTGCTAGGAGCAGGGCTGCATACTTTTGAAGGATCCCTGCTTTCCCTCACCATACTTCATTCTGAGCATGCTTTTCTGATGCAAAGGGAGAATATCATGGCAACCAATTATTCTCTTTTGTTCAGTCTCTCATCTATGTCTGTTGTTGACTCATAGAATCCCTCTTGTTCCTATTCACCCCTCCCTCACTGCCATGCCCATCACCACCTCATTCCGTTTGCAGTATCTGTCAAGAGAATCTCCATCTGGCGTTTGCTCCCTTTCAATGTGTTGCAGAGAGCAGATGACCAGCTGCAAACAGGAGAAAGGCAATAAGGAAAATTAACTGACCTCTGACTTGAATATCCTATAAGAGTGGCAGATCAGTCTGGAGACAGGCTCTTGCCACAGCATGGCATCCAAGTGTGAAATGCCAGTGTGGAAGTGCTAATTTATCAGGCTGATTAAGTTAGGCATAAGCATGCCCTCCAAGCTGATATATTGGTAAAGTCACTGTGGTAATGAGTCGCTGTGTACAAACATGGATATTACCCTTGCTAAGGTGACATTAATATATGTCAGAGTAATTTAGTTTCCTTCCGTGATTCAACTAGAAAGCCAATCTAACATTTTATAGTAATTCTAGAAATTTTGGTCATAGAAGTCAGGGAATCTCCAAACAAAAGGTTAAGTGTTGTCGTTTTTAAAATCATACTCTTCAAATCCTGTAACTTATTTTGACATTATACGTCTCTTTCATGGCTTACAAAATCAGTGTTGGTATGTTGTTAATGCTCACATTCTGCATCGTATTAGCCAACCAGTAGCACCTACTGGGATTCTAGATGCTGTCAAGTTGTCTTTCTTTCTTTCTTTCTTTCTTTCTTTCTTTCTTTCTTTCTTTCTCTTTTATGCACATGTGCGTGTGCGTGCACACACAAATTATATTTATCCTAATTTTAGGGTGTGTGTTTTTTCTGTGCTGGGTCTCATTATGCATTTTAAAAGGGTCAGATCATTCATCATCTTCAATTACAGAGATATAATCCACTGCATTCAATGTGGACTGAAAACCAGATGCCTGGAAAATTCCTACACTGACCAATAATATTAGGTCCCACAACGCTTCTGTTTTTAATACAACAGTAACCTGTTTGTTTCCTATTGAATTATTTGCAGACAATACATGGCCAATCAAACTTAAGTTGGACAGGTGGTTAGCAGAATGGGATACAATCAGGGAGACACAAAGCAATATAAACACACCAAGCATTGTTTATTTAAAAGCCCATAACATTTCAGCATTTTTTTTTATAGCAACAACTCCATTTTATTAAAGGGCCATCACTGTTCTTGCCTGCTGTGCTGAACCAGGAAGCTATTCAGTTTGTTTTCTGTGTGCTGTAGACCAGTCCTATGCTTTAGATTGATCCAATGCTATACTGCAGTTGCATTAAATTTTAAATATTACTTTTATGTTACATTTTAAGACATGCATTCATGCATGAACTGAATGCAGAAGTTCAGCATGCCACAGCTTTCTTACTGAATGAAAAGAATTAAAGAGTTCCTTTCCATGGTTCATGGACAGACTCATTTCTCACTCTGTGCATTGGATTTTATAATCCCAGATTTCCTCTTCCTTTCTCCTGCATAAAGTAGCTAGGCTTGATTGCCCCTGGCTTGACAAGTTCCATATGCTTTGAGTGTAGAGAGATTTAAACTTTTCCTCTCTGGTCTTCACATTCTGTCAGCAAGCAGAGAAAATAAGGAGGTTTTACATATGGCTCTTCTGGTGTGAGTCTATTCCCTAGTGTCTAAAGTTCCTTCAAGATCTAAATCTTGAAATATGAGCTACCCTTCTATTATAATACACAAACTCCACTTCATTTAAATGGTTTGTAACAGGGCAGATCCTATTAAATGTTTTAGATAGAATGATTTGATTGCCATTTCAATTGTTTCTGAAAGTGCAGTGAAAACATCTTTTACATGCAACATCTTGAGAAGTGTATAACTTACCAAAATGCAAAGTTTTAGAATGCATAAAATACTACGGACAATATTACACGGGAATGTAAGAACCCATCTATTATCAAGTCAGACCACTGATTCACCTACCGGTAACTCAGTTTCATCTACACTGACTCCTGGTGGCTTTCTAGGGTTTCAGACAGGAGTCTTTTACAATCCTGCCTGTAGATATTCAAATTCAAACTGGGCCCCTCAGCATATTAAGAATGTGCTCTGCCACTGAGCTGCAGTCCTTCTTTCCAAATCTAGCAGAGTTTGGGGTTAACTGGAAATTAATGCCATGCTTCCTGTTTATTTTTTGAAAAAGGTGTACCCCACTTTTCAATTTCAAATGCCCTAAGAAGACTTACAAGATAAAAACAAACAAACAAGTACTACTAATCAAAGAACAATAAGCCAAACTATAGGAAATTTTAAAAGAGCAGCCAAACAATTTTCTAATACAACAACCAAATATCAAGAGGATAAAAAAGTACTCAGCTGTTATCCAAGGGGGAGAAGAGATGGTGCAAGCTAGACATATACAGTAATGGTATTGCATAACCACTACAGAAAAAGCCCTAACCCAGGTCTCCCTGGTCCTGTCTCTGAAGGTAGGAACACTTTTGATGGGCCTCCACTGAATATCTCAGTATATGAGTAGGTTCACAAAGGAGAAGACAGTCCTTCAGTTACCCTGACTGCCCACATTTGGAGCTTTTTAAAGTGTGAGTTATGTGAGTGAATTAGTTAGCACTTTGAATTGCACATGGAAACAGACTGGTGAAGATTCTACAACACTGGATAATATGGTCTAATAGCAAATTTACCCTACCACCCCGCGCAAGACATAGCTGTGGTGGAGGGGAAAAAGGAAGCTGTTTGTGTTGTGACTTCCTGTCTCCTGCCTCCCACCAGCCCGCTCTGGCAACATGCTCCAAGGATTTGTTGGCAAACTCAGTTGGCAGCAGTGGAGGAGGAGAAGGTTGGGAAAGGCTGGGAACTTGGTGCTGGAGCACATGCTCTGTATGCTGATAGTCCCAGCTTCAGTCCTTTGCATCTCCACATAGGGTTTGGGAAGACTCCTGTCTGGAACCCTGGAGAGCGACTGCCAATCAGTGTAGGTAATGCTGAGCTAGATGGCCCAATGGTCTGACTCTATAAAGCAGCTTCTTGTGTTCCTAACAAACAACTGTAAGAGAGCAACAGAGGCAGGGGACTGGACAGTAAGTGAATTAAGGAAAGGTCAAAGAGTTGGGTATGTTTAGACCAGAGATGAGATAATTAAGAGGCTTTCATGATAGCCACCATCAGATATCTGAAGGGGTGTTTCATATATGGTGTAACGAATTTGTTTTCTGTTGCTCGATAGTATAGGACCCAAACTGGTGGGTTTAAATTACAAGAAAAGAAGATTGCCTTATTCTGGAAAGAAATTTATTAGGAGATATCAAAACTATTAAAAATCATTCAAAT
This sequence comes from Darevskia mixta, assembly GCA_034641385.1. Taxonomy (NCBI): domain Eukaryota; kingdom Metazoa; phylum Chordata; class Lepidosauria; order Squamata; family Lacertidae; genus Darevskia; species Darevskia mixta. The sequence continues at coordinate 7,096,455 of JAWWNH010000022.1, forward strand.
TTCTCCTCAGTTAACCCTACTGAATATGCAGACAGGTACCATGAAGACATGGGTGCTGGTAGCGGCCAGGATTTCTGTAGCAGAACAATAGGAATCTTTTTTTTAAAATGGCTATATCCTTATGATATGAAAAATCTCTGGAGGTCAGTTATCGCAGAAAAAAAAAGACATAAGTTATGGGTTTCTAAGGAACAGGAAGATTAGGGTCATTTCTGCTCAATATGGTGGGCTTCTATTTCATACACTGTAGTTTAGTTTCATATTTATAGGTATCTCTCCCCAATGCCATCTAGAGGAACATGGATGCCATGCTCTTTTTAAATAGAGTGTTATTTAATTTGTTTAGGTTTTGTATACCCTGCCTTTCATTGGATATATTATGAATTTTCCCTATTGTTCATTTGTCTTCATGTTTCTGTAATAATTCAAAAACTAATAAAAATAAATTTAAAAAAAGATTTAGACTAAACATTAGGAAGAACCTGATGGTTTAAACTGTTCTAGAATGGATCCGCTTGGAAGGCAGTGGAAGGTACCTTTAAAGCAGAGGTTGGATTACCACCAACCATTGATGCTGTGGATTTCTTGCATCAGTAATGGGCTGGATTAGTCAAAACAAAATAAAAAATAAAAAAATTCATTCCAGTAGCACCTTAGAGACCACTAAGTTTGTTCTTGGTATGAGCTTTTGGGGCTAGATTAGATCATTTTTGTGGTTGCTTCCGACTCTATGATGTAAAAATGCACTGCTCTCCCCACTCATAAAGGCACTGCTCTTTGCCCTTGGTGTGGCTCGATTTAAGCCCCATAAGCAGCCTGAAGGAACTTTCAGTAGCAGCAGATTTTTTAAAGTATCAATTGACCCAAGGAGTCTGGAAGGCTACAAAGCAGCAAATAAAGGCATGATGGAAGATTTTTGATCTTCAAGAGATACAGATAAATATATTAGCATATATAAAATAGCTGTAGCCCAAAATCATTTATCTCTTGCCGTAGCAAACCTGATTACAGGCTTCTTGGTAGTTACGCAAACAGCAAGAATAACTCAAAATCCAAGTTACTGTGTTCTTATTAAACAAAGCAATTCCTAGCATTCAGATCAGTACATTTTAAAACATACCTGCTGGGAAAGAAAAATAATGTTCTGGTGCTTTGGCTTAATGAATTGACTTTACAAAAAAAAAAACACCACCTACTTTGGGCTCTTTTGTATGCCAATCACATTTTGTTCTTTGAAAGGGTTCATAAATAGGTGAATTACAGAAGGTACACAAGAGAAATGTTGATTATCTGCAGTAACAACAAGCAGAATAGGACTTATGGGTATGCATTCTTTAACCTCTATTTCTTTACTAAACAAACTTTTCCAATTGACATTTGTAATCAACCAGTATCTGAAAATGCTTTTGCTTTTTAGAGGACTTATTGGATATAACAAGATGTCAGAAGTTGATCTTTAATACATAGCCCATGAAATAAAATGCAGGCTTTGAAGAAGGTGCTTTTTTCAGAAGAAAGCATCTATTATGGAAATAATACGTTTAGGATTTTTAAAACATCCAGATACTTCCAGCAAATGAATTGGAAAAGTCACAATAAAGCCAAATAAAAAGGATGAGAAGATTCACACCTTTCATTATTTTCTCATTTATTCTTAAATCTTTAGTTTTGTGCCAGTTGTTTTCATGGTATGAAAAAGTCATTTTGGGTGTTTTGCATGTCGTACATTTTCTCTCTCTCTCTCTTTTTTTTTTAAAAAAAATATTTTCTTCCCAAGCATTCCAGCATGGAAAAATGAACACAACACACAAACACACAAGCACCCACCCACCCACCCACCAACAACTTACTCTTATTTTCTTCAAGAGCACACCAGTTAAAAATTAAAAATTAAACTACTGCTTCTAGTGAAGTCAATAAATGTGCTTCCTGTATTTGTATTTTATTTTGAAGTAGCATTCCTGTAGAGTGTAAAGTGTGTGGAGGGGGGGAGAGATTGTGGCATTTCTAAAATAAGGGTTTTAAAACTTCTTTTTTCCTTTTTCATTTCTGCATGACCCCTTAACTTAGTTTAATAGAATGTCTTCCTTCCTCCCAGAGTCCATTCATCATTATGTACAGCACAAATTGTAGAAGCATGGTTATAGAAATACAGTTTTGGAAGAACTACAGAATTAAACATTATCAGTACTGGTCTGGTAAAAGGTTCTGATAATTTCACAACCTAAACTCAAGGAAGAAATTAATCAAGGAGGATTTTTGCAAGCATCTTTATTAACTAGTTGCTCCATTGTTAGTGCATTATCCCCAGTGTCCCCACCCGCGTGTTATTTTTGATGCATTTGTAGCACCAAAGTGACCTCTCCATGGCACAAGCCTGGGCAGTGTATATGGAGGTTCTGGGCTACCCAGACGATAATACCCCCCTCTTGGCCTCGCTGATGTGGTCCAAAGGAAAGTGAAACAATACATTTGGCTTGATGAGCATCCCCTCAGTACCTTCATCCAAGTCATTTATAAAGATGTTGAGCAACAACAGGCCCAGGACAGACCCCTGGGGCACCCCACTTGTCACTTTTTTCCAGGATGACAAGGAACATTTAGTGAAAACTTTGGGTTCTGTCAGTCAACCAACTACAAATCCACCTAACAGTTACCTCGTCCAGTCCACATTTTACCAGCTTCTCATCAGGCTCTGAATATTTTAATTCATTTAAAATAGCAAGGTGTTCCCTTACCACCTCTTTTCCTATCTTGGGCTGTAGCTCCCTCCTTGCATCGTTTATTCTGTTATCCCCAGGTTAGGTACTGCTTTCATTCTGGATGAACACAGAGGCAAAGTAGGTGTTGAGCAGTTTCACCTTCTATGTCACCCAATAGCATTTCTCTATCTTCTCCATGCAAGGGACACACTGGTTGCTTGTTCTTCCTCTTGCTTCAGACGTGTCCAGCAGTTCCTCCCTTCACATTACAACTCACTGTCACACCACCAGATCTCTGGGGGGCATTTTGGTAGTGGGTGATGGCAGTGCCACTTTTGAATGGGAACCCAACTTGACCCCCATCTTCAGTGATTACTCGTCATCTTAATTTACCCAAAATGCAATGTAGATTGATATATTACAGATCTATGAAATATAGGTGGGTCTGTGAGTGGCAGCACAGCTGGATTGGACTGGTTGAGGTTCCTTCTCAGTAGCTGTGGCCCTCAACTTGTGTCCAATCTGACTACCGTAATTGCTGACAGTGTCTGGGAAAGAATTGTATTGGGGAAGGGGCCACTTAATTCCATGGCCTACATCTGATCTCTTACGAGATCAGAAGCATTACTCCCAAACCATCTTACAGGTAGGTGTTATTGTGTCCATGATAAGAACTGATATGGTACTGGGGGCAGGAGAATACCCCTAAAAACTGAACCTTACCATCCTAAGTCTTCTTACATTGCAAGACACTTTTTCCCCTAAAGGGGTTGGACGCATGCTCCACACATCATTTGATCATACGTTTCTCTCTTTTATCATCAAAGTCAGACAACTTCCTGCTGCTGAATTTGATTCTTAACAGAAAGAACAATAAAATCAAACTCCATGCTGAATTATTTCTTTTATTTGAGTGCTTATCTCAGTTTAAGAATGATGAATGGAATAGTCTCTTGGAACTCACAAAAGCTGCAGCCTTTACTTCATAATCAATTTTTATGAAAATATGATATCTTTATTTCTTAATCCATAGTGGGTGATATTTATTAGTCAGCAGGATATATATAAAGGCATGATGATTTAATTTGGGAATGTGAAGGATAGGGTTGCTAACATAATAGCTCTTAGTAACCTTTACTTTGATACAGCTACTAAAAATAGTATTTTAGTTCTAATAAACTCATTTGTATTCCTTGGAGTAACATGTATTTGCGTTTAAGTACAGATTAATTGATGAATGAAGAACTCTGTTTGTTCACAGTTATTTCCTGATATATACATATACATATTCATATTCATATACATATACATATACATATACATATACATATACATATACATACGTACGTGTATGTATATGTGTGTGTGTGTATATATATATATATGTATATATATATAGTATATAGGGATAAGTGGATTCTACGCACACGCCCCTCCATTATTATCATTACATGGTCTGCCTCTGACCCACTTTCTGCTTCACCTTTTTGTTTCACTTAGAAAGCCTATAGAGTTGAATTCAGAATGAGAGGCACATACGCTGTTTGCCAATTTGTTATAAATTGGAACATGTGTAACTGTGTATGTAACAGGAAGGGCCGTAGCACAGTGGTAGAGTATGTGGTAGAGTACATTTAGAAGACATCTGAAGGCAGCCCTGTTTAGGGAAGTTTTTAATGACTGATGTTTTAATGTATTTTAAATCTTTTGTTGGAAGCTGCCCAGAGTGGCTGGGGAAACCCAGCCAGATGGGCGGGGTAGAAATAAATGATGATGATGATGATGATGATGATGATGATGATGATGTGCAGAAGGTCCCAGATTCAGTCCCCAACATCTCGCAGGTAGGGCTGGGAGAGAATCCTGTCTGAAACTCTTGAGAGCCACTGCCAATCAGTGTAGACAATAATGAGCTAAAGGGACCAATGGTCTGATTCAGTATAAGGCAGTTTCCTATGTTCCTATGTCCAAACAAAGACTGGAAATCAGAAATGGAAGAATGAGTGATTTGGTTATGAGATCAGTATGTTACCAAACACGATCCGGTAATTTTGAGCTCTAGAATCTAGGGAGAAATGAGTATGGAGAGAATTTTGTAAGCATCCTTACTATCCATCTCTTCTTAATGAATAGATGGACCACCATTTTTTTCAAGGCAGTGGGCATTGCACACCCCTCAATGAAGTCTTCACAACCCCCTCAATCCACTCAGTCTGTCCTTTCAGACCTGCTTTTATAAGCCAAGATGGGAAGTCTCAAGAGAAGACTGCAGTAAGTGAAACTGATCCCAGCCCAAGGTACGCAGTACCAGCAGAGTGAGTGAGTGAGTGAGTGTGTGTGTGTGTGTGTGTGTGTGTGTGTGTGTGTAAAAGTGTGACACTTACTGTAACAACCTCATTGTTGTTACCGGCACCTATTTTGTTGTTACCGGCACCTATTACCGGCACCTAACTGATCCCACCTAACTGATCCCAGCCCAAGGTACGCAGTACCAGCAGTGTGTGTGTGTGTGTGTGTGTGTAAAAGTGTGACACTTACTGTAACAACCTCATTGTTGTTACCGGCACCTATTTTTCTAGAAAAAAAAGCACTGAGTGTTAGGGTCAGTGCAGATACTCTGCTCTACTCTACATAGGGATGGGGGAGAAATTTGATTCAGGTCACATTTAAAGGTGCATCTACCTAATTCTAGAGCAATACATAAATTGAAACAGAGCATTTCTTTGTAATTATTTGAATTTTGCAACAATTTTCCAATCACCTAATGTTTACAAAGATGTATATACTAGTGTAAAGTGAACAAAGAAAGGCTTATATTTCTTGAAAACAACAGAGAAAAAAATGCATTATAATAGGGGAATTTGCTTTGCAAATATGTATATTAGGCAAATTTGTATACAAAAAATGGTATAAGGACAAATTCGCACTGAAACAGTGATGCATTTTCACGAGGACTTTTTTTAGCTGCAAACTAAATGTAATATTGGGGGGGGGGTGAGAAATAGAGAGAAAATGAAATTGACATATTCTCACATCCCTATGTCACACACCATATAGTGTACTACCTGAACCTGGGACCTTCTACATGTCAAACATGTGCCTTACTTCTGATTTATGCTCTTGCTAAAAGGTACAGAAAAACGTGCACAAAATGACCAAGTGGGTAAATTATATCTATAAGGAGAGGCTAAAGCATTTTGTGTTTTTTAGCTTAGAAATAAAGAGATTAAGGAGTAAATGGGGAAGGAAGTAATGGAAATTTATAAAATGATGTATGGCATGGAGAACTTGAAAATATAACTTTCCCTCAAATATAGTACCTGGAGTCAGAGCTAGCCATTGTTAGCCCACATCCATATACAGAATCACTGAATCTCTGAATGCCAGTTGCTGGGGGACAAACAAGGGGGAGGTTTGTGGAGTCTGGCTAGTCACTGTTGGAAACATGATGCTGAGTTAGATGGATTCTTGGTATTTTTATAATCTTCAGAATTTTTAGAATCTTGGTAGGAAATTTTTATAAACTTTTATAATCTTGGTAGGAAAGAAAAAATATTTTCAGTTGCTGGGGATTTGTGAAATTGCTCTCCCCTTTGTCTTTCTGAGGAGTTTGTTTCCAAAGATGGCTGCATGTACAGTATCCCCCCCCCAAAACCCCCCCCCAACAACACCTAATTTAAGGAGCTCTTCCTCTGGCAGCCATGATTCAAATGTGCTTTGTGCATTTTTGAGTCATTGCAAATAATCAGAGGAGTTAATATTTAGATCACTTGCAGTGCTCTAATTCACACTCTTTTGCCTGAAGTCTCACATAGGAACAAACCATCTTTCTTGTTGGAGAGATTAGAAATTTCTCCTTTCACCTAAGAGAGCATGCAAACATATTGAAATCTGATTGCCTGCATCACTGTGTAATTTATATCAGCAGAATTCTGTGTTAGTAGTAGCCCTTTGTGCTTTTAATTATTATTTTTCTTGTCCTCTATTATAAACTAGCTTTTGCTGGATAACATAAACAATGAAGCTCAGAAGTTAATGAGTCTGGAGGAACATCTGTTAAAAGGACCTTGATTACCATATATTTGCAGGGAAATGAGAACATAAGGAAAGACAGAAGCTGATGAAGGGCCTGTTTGGCTTAAGCAAATAAATCATGCAATCCAGGCCCCAAGATGAGTTTTTCAATTGGAGACTAATAAGTACTGCTCTTTCCCCCCCAGTGGTTAACACCAAATGCTAATTTGATGCCATCTCCAATTGTTTTGTCATGTTTTCCTGCCAACGTAAATCATTAGTGCTGGCAGAATGTACCTTCTCCTTCATTTTTCTAAAGGAAACAACTTCATATGTATTTTTTTTAATATTTTGCTTCATTTACACAGAGGGTGGTCAATGGGATACCCTCCAGATATTGTCACACTTCAGCTCCCATCCTGCCTTATGGGAGCCATTGTCCAACATTTAGAGGGCACCACACTAGTAACCTAATTTAAGTATAAGATGTTCCAAAAAGTCCGCGTGGTTTCACAAATGGATAAATTTTGCAAAAAAAAAAATGCATGCTCTCTTCATTTAGTGAGCTGTATTTAGTGCAAAAATGCACTTTACTATGTCTGCATCCTGATTAGGCACTTTACTATGTCTGCATCCCAGATATTCTATACTATTGTGCTGTTCGTTAGGGTTATTTAGTAGCCCATCGCATGTTGATAGATTAAAGCTCCATTGGCCATTGGAGTTGATGGGTGCTGGAATCCAACAACATTGGAGGGGCACAGGTTCCAATTCCCTGTGTTAAAGTGAAGGAAATGGGTAGAGCGGGGGTGGGGAACCTCAAGGCTGAGAACCAAATGCAGCCCTCCAAGTTTCTCAGTCTGGCCCTTGAGAGTCCCCAGGACTTGCCCCTCTCCAGCCTCCTCAAGGATTTTTGCCTGATTAGAATTTGCCCTTGAACTTTGATAATGCCAGGATGAGGCATGCAGAGATGCTGTGTGCATCTGTGTGCACATATAGAAACCTCTTATTTTTTGTGTACCTTCCCTTACAATGCAACAGTCACATGTTTATGCCCTATCTAATTTTGTCTCTGGCCCCACTCACTACCAGTATGTGGCACCTGGAAGGTTGCCTATAAGCGGTGCTTTTTTTCTTCAAAATATGTTTAGGGGTACTCTCATTTTCCTACTCACATTGAAATACTGCTCCTCAGTGAGGCCAAACTTAGATTCACAAAATGTTTAGAGCATGCGTACCCCTGCATACCCCCAGAAAAAAAGCACTGCCTATAAGGAAATGCAGCCCTCGTGCCGAAAAAGGTTCCCCACACCTTTTAACAAGATGTCACTTTCTTTATCAGCAGTGACAAACTGCCGTTATTAAATACCTTGTAGTACTACTCCTCGGTGCTTTCAGTCTGTGTTTGTGAATGTCATATAATACAATTCAAGCACACTCATGTTTTTGTTTATTCTCTCCCCTCCCCCAAGCACATAACTTAGACATTCCATTGCAATAAACATAATTGATCTGTGACCAATATTGGTTCCTAAAGTTTTAACCGTAACAAATGCCTCTCTTATGTTGTCAACATTTCTGGATGATAAAATAGTGTTGAAATGCCATGACATAGAGCTTCATGACTTTAGCAGAGTATGTTCCCAGGAAATCAGAAAATTATTGATATGCCGGTGTATTCTAAATGTCTTTAATTTGGAGATGCAATTTACAGAAAACAGATAATAATGTAATGGTGAAGAAATGTTTCTAAAGGTCATGGTATGACTTCCGATATTGACTTGTTGATGTCACCTAAGAAGTTCCGTGGTTCCATTGCTAATGAGAAGAAATAACTATTATAATTACTAAATTTTAATGAAATCCTTTAATTGATTGTTTCATTGCTTCTATGCCAAAACCAGCACTGCCTACATGAGGTGTGTTGAATTAATGATTTTAATTGTCTTGAAATATTACCTTTATTGAGTGCAGGACAAGGGGAGTGCAACTGCTCTTTCTTCTCATACTTTTTTGTTACTTTTAATACCATTGATCATGGCATCCTCCAAGATTGGCTCCATGGGTTGGATATTGTGAGCACTGTGTTACAATGATTCTGGTCCCACCTAGGCCCAGATAAATGTGTTGGTAGAGTACTTTTCTGACCCCTGACAATTGTGCTGTGGGGTGCCACAGGGCTGTATTCTGTCCTCAATGCTGTTCAACATCTACATGAAACTGTTCAGAGTGGTCTTGGGGGATTTGGAGCAAGGTGCCATCAATATGCTGATGACACTCAGCTCTATTTCTTCATAACATCCAAATCAGGTGACGTGGTGCAGGTTCAGGACCAGTGCCTGGATGCAGTAGTAGACTGGATGAGGGTAAACAAGGTGAGCTTGGATCCTGGCAAGACAGAGGCTGTGTGGGTGAGTGGTTCTTATGTCTGATATATTGTTCAATTCTTTGCTCTGGATGAGTTGCACTTCCTATGAAGGAACAGGTATGCAGCCTTGTGGTTCTCTTGGATTCACCTTTGTCACTGGAGGTCTAAGCAGCCTCATTGGCTAGGGGCACCTTACACAGACTTTTCAGTAAGGCAACTGTTCCTGTACCAGACAGCTTGGCCACAGTGATTCAGGCATTGGTAACCAAGACTAGACTACTGCAATGGACTCTCCATGTGCATGGTTCGGAAACTACAATTAATGAAAAATGTGGCAGCTTGATTGCTGATGAGTGAGAGTCTGTAAGCATAGCACATCAGCATTCAAAGATCTTCATTCACTGTCAGTTCACTACAGTGCTGTCATCTTGGGACCGATTTACTTAAGGGATCACCTTACCCCACATATGCCAGTTTAGTCACTTCAATCTGCAGAACTTGCACTTCTACAAGTGCCATGCAGTGTCCCAGAGGGAGAGGACAGGTGGTGGCTGCTGCTGTTTATCTCAGTTTTGTGACCCACTCAAGCAGAAGCGGCAGTAAATAGCAAAAAAGAGCATCCTCACAGTCACTTAATGACTTAATGACAGTCACTGGTCCTTATTGTCACTGTTCTGCTGAGTTGGTGGGCAGTAGCAGCAGCAAGAAACAGCAGTTGTCATCTTCTTGTCTGCCTGTCTTCTCTCTTTGGGTGCCAATAGGGATTGGACTTGCTGAGTCCAGTCCCAGGATCTGCTGCTCTTTTCACTGGCAGCTGTTTCCCCTGAAGGCAGAGGACAGTCAGTAACATGGCTACTGGCATCTCCTTGCCTTTACACCCCACTTTCTAACTCACCTGCCCAGACAGGTGGATGAACAGTTGTCAAGATCATGGCAAGGAGGCTCTAGGTTCACAGCCATCTCTTCCATGTGTTTCTATTACAACACATTGTGTATTTCTATTACAACCAGTGCTTCTTTCTGGGGGAACACATACCCCTAAACATTTTGTGAATCTAAGTTTGGCCTCATTGAGAGACAGTATTTCAATATGAGTAGGAAAATGAGAGTACCCCTAGATATTTTTTAAGGAAAAAAGCACTGATTACAACACTTCTAATACAACACATTCTCACATCGGTGTTTCTCAAACTTGGATCTCCAGCTGTTATTGGACTACAACTCCCATTATCCCTAGCTAACAGAAGTAGTGGTCAAGGATGATGGGTGTTGAAGCCCAACAACAAGTTGAGAAATACTGCATTGAATGGTTCCTCCCCTTGCTGTTATTTTCTAGCTTAGCCATAACCTACATCCAGATCCTTCCTCAGTTCCCATAAAAGCACTGCTTAACAAATATTAGGACAATAGGAATCTCTCTGGAAATTATCAGTGTATCAATCCACTAAAATACTGAATGAAGCTGCATCCATTTTGTTTGAGGGAGCTCCTAGTAAGAATGGTTTTGAGACATGTCTGTCATGGTATTAACTATTCCTGTGACCATGATATTTTTTGGTGGGGGAGGAAACGGTTTCTTCTTTGTGTTTTGGTTTTCTTTTTTTAAATCTTTTTACAATCCTCAGAAGATGGTTTCCACTTTTGTAGGAGTCATAGCCTTGTTAATAATGTGGGTTATTATGGAAAGGTAGATTCATCCGATGGGATTTCTTCCTGTTAAGGATCTCATGGGATAAGAGAATAAAGAATTATCAACGAGGATCATAGAAATAATCAAGCATTGGAATAGCCACTTTCTGACTAAATTGAGCCAGCTCCATCTGTGTTGTGCTGACTTGCCTCAGGTGCCATGAACCTAAAAAAATTAGAGTAAAATTTTAACAAGCTTCTATTGGAGTCAAAAGTCGAAGTGTTTTAATGTTTCAAATATTTTCCCCAATGAGTTCCATTGTACTATCAAAACTAGATTGTAAACATGTTGCATGACTTTGTTTATGATGTGTCAATATAGATATATCTGGCATATATATATATTTAATGCATTGCCATTATACTTGTGTCTGTTACTGGGAAACCCCAGGGAAAATACATTCTGCTTGATTGGTATATATTTTATAGGAAGCAGCCATATGTTTCGTGTCATTAACTGTAGAATTGCATCTCTTGATGACTCAATGCTTCAAACTTGGCCCCAGTTTCTCTTTCCTCTGTCACCTTTGGTTTTACCTTGAATGAGCTGATGTGATTGTATCCAGCCTTTCAGTTTATCCAACCTTTCTGTTTAGAGAGAGGATGTTTAACAACTCTTCCTCAATATTTTTTTACTAAACCTCACACTATTTGCTTCATCTAAGTAAGCATAGGACAAACATATCTCAAGTGTTTGTTTTCTCTGTATGAATGAATGCATATGTTTGTGTTAGGGAAGTATGGTCGCTATAAAATCTAAGCCATCATGTCAATGCTGTCAATAACAAAAGCACATTTCTAAACAGCAAATGACAAATTATATCAATTACAGTGCTTGCTTTCATTTCCCCTACAACAAAAAGGTATCTTTGCCTATCTTTGACTGGTTAAATACTAAAATTTGGCTTGTGTAGACTGTAAGGGATATAGTACCAGTATGTTTTGTTTCCATTGCTAGGTGCTGCAGGTGTCATCATTTCCAGTTGCTTGAATTGTCTGCTTGTAGCATTAAAAGATGAGCATTGATAAGTGGTTGAGAGCACTTTGCAGTCAATGGAGGCTTTTGTGAATTTTCAGATATATTTTAATGCATCTCCTTGAACATTCATATAGTTATTGTAGCTTTCATCAAACAAAGAGAAGATTAATTGTGAGTGTAAGTGATGTGAATAACAAAGAGTAAATATAGTGTTTGCATATATTTATTTTATTCATTAAAATTAAGATATCTATCAATCATTGTGTTTAATTTATGGAAAGGCTTCAAGATATTGCTTTGGCCTATGACCTAGAATCGCTGACAAAATTGTGCCAAACGCAAAATATTAGGGGCCAGATTCCTGATTCTATGGGAAAGACCCATAAATTGATGGGATCACACCATGTTCCATGCTTCCATTCTGCAGTATGTGTACAGTGTCATACAGATGTGCACATATGCATGTACAAGGTTTCCAAGACTACAAGATGGACAGAAAGACTATAAAGAGTTCTATGGGAATTTCTTAAACCTGGGTGAGTGAGGTACAGAATGACAAATGACGCTCAGTGTCAGTAAATAAGTGCTAGTCATTTATATTGGGGCAAAATATCCTGCATTTATGCATACACTAAAGTCTGAAGTAAAGTAATAGTGCCTAATCAGAAAAAATACACTGAGGTCATGGTAAAAAGCTCAGTTGAAATCTTAGCTCAGTATATGGTGACAAAGAAAAGGGCAAATTATACATCAGTGTTGCTTGGTACCTATCAAAAAGGATATTGTAAAACTAGAAAAAGATATAGAGATGGACAGCCAAAACTTTCAAGGGGATGTAGCATCTTCCCTTTGAATAAAGAAAGCAGTGTTTGAGACATTTTAATTTGGGGGAAAATAGAATCAAGAAAGCTTTATAAAATTGTGTATCATCTGGGGAAATTTCTATATATTCCTTTACTCTCACATTTCTAGAAGTCAGGCTCTTCCGGTGAAACTGGTTAACAGTAATTCAGCACAGGCCTTCAACATAATACATCTTCACAAAAAATGCATGTTTCATGAGATTCACTTCTAGGAAATGTGCGATACAATGGCCACTGGCTTAGATGGTCTCAGAAGGGGATGAGATTAATAGACACAAAGGCCAAGGGATAGGTCTGTCAACAGAACTTGCTTTTAAAAGGGACTAAACCATTTCAGAGAGAATAGAACAAGAACTGACTATTACTTACAATGGTTAAATGGAACCTAAGGTTCAAAGGCAGTATACCCCCCCTTCTCCCCCTCCCCCTCTCTCCCCACCTCTCTTCTCCCCCAATCTTATACTGTATACAACATTGAAGTCTCACATTAAATATAACTGATCTATAAAAAGAGACTGAGAGACTTATATTGACACTGCCAACTCTTCCTGTTTTGGGTTGTCTTCTGAATCATTGGTCACAGCTGAGTCTTCTCCCTCCTTCTCCTCATTGGACCCTTGCTCCCAAGGAGACCCCGGGGTAGTAGAGTCTTCTGACAGTCAAAAGAGCATTTCTATGCTAACTTCCTATGCCCACTGGTCTGCTGCTGCCTTTGCTCTTGAAGTCTAGGTGGTGATGGGGTGGGGAGGGGTGGAATCTCGGATCAGACTGTGGTTAGATGCGTTATCGGGCTCAGGTGAGATATGCATGAGCTGGGACAATTCAGGTTACATTGAGAGTTTTGTGGGTTCTTCCAGGTCCTGAGTTGTACTGGGTTTCTCAGCTGAGTTCCATGACACTTCTTCAGAGGGAGTTCTCAGGGTCTGGGTCAGATGCTATCCTGACAATACAAGAGAAGGCAGAATAGTCATTCAGATTAATAAATAATAGTCATATTGGGAGGAAATTGGATCTGTACATTCACATAACTAGATAGTTGGATGTTTGATGAAGTTGACATCCACATGAAATAACTTTTTTAAGCTGTATGGCTGCAGCATATATACAAGATTATGCTTTAAAAATGCCTCAGCCCACATGGTAGTCATGAGAAGTAGCAAAAGGTGCATTAAAAAAAAAGATTTAAACAGAAGCAAATATGTGCAAGCAATGACCTGGCCTTGTTTTCGGCCCTTGCCCTCCTCCCTTTCCCCTCGAATATAAATATTTTTTCAGGGGAACCCTGGACTGCATAAATATTTACTACATTTTGCTGCAGGAGAAGCTGTCTAATATTATAAAATCATATATGTAACCTCACAAGTTGTGTTAAGATTTAATACAGGGGAACGATTATTTCCTTTTTTAAAAAGTTTTTAAAATCATTATCTTTAATTACATCTGTTGCAGGACCTTAATTATTGAAATAATGCGAATGAGTAAATGAAGCTTTATGTAATATACCGGTATGCTGTATCCTTCACAGATAAGCTTTGAGAGATATTCAGGACTTTTTCTCCCTGCTTGCTTCCCTGTTTGCAGAAACCATGGTTCTTTTCTGACATAAGGAGAAATTTGCATGAAAAATATTATATCAGAATGATAAAGCTACATAGATTCTACAAGGAAGATCAATGAGCATGCTTACTTGCTGCTACTTCCACAGTACCCACTCCTTCTCTGTACCATTCATTCAGATTTTGGAACACAGTGCAGTGCAAGTTATGCACGTCATGCTCTGGAATTATACAATCACTTATCCTGAGATAACACCTTAATTCTAGTCTTGGATATACTTACATCATTGAGAGGCAAATTTGAAGCTACAGAGGAATGAAAAAAGTGATGAACTGAACTTATTTTTTAATCTAGGGTCTTTTCGCAATAACTGATCTCCTATCCAATTTAACATGCACACGGTAAAGTTCCTGGTTTTCAATTAGCAACTAATCTATCAACACTGGCAGCATTGAATGTGTGAAGAAATTATTTGGAAATTGAGAATATAGCAGTCCAGCATTCTGGTACTCTGACCTGTGCTGGCTCGGATCATGAGGGTTGCATATGATTTAGTTCTTAGTGGTTGATAGACCTATCCATCATGCATTTGTCTTGCCCTTATAGCAGTTATTGGATTCCTTCTAATGGATACCAGTCTTTATGTGACACAAAAGCCATAATGTGCCACAGAAATAGATGGAGGGGGCAACGCTGGTGGCATTAGGAAGGGTCCATAGCCCAGTGGTAGAGGCAGTGATGTGAAAGTCTTCTGCCTAAGATTCTGCAGAACCAATGCCAGTCACAGTGTATGATACCAGTTGGATGGAAAAGTAGACTGAACCAGTATAAAACACCTTTCAATGTTCCCAGTATTTCACATGACATACATTGGGGTGTTGGGGGTTATATATGCACTGTCTGACAGGTCTGTTACCTGCAGCAGCAGAACCATACATCTGGATATGAGTGGCAGTTGCAGCTGGTGACACACACAAAAAAAGAATTATAGAGTTGGAAGATACCACAAGGATCATCTAGTCCAATGCAGGAATATTTTGCCCAACATGGGGCTTGAAGCCACAAGCCTGACATCAAGAGTCTCATGCTCTACTGTCTGAGCTATAGAGGTTTTTATTCAATGCACTTCTATGCCGCTTTTAAAAAAATGAATACATTTTCAAGGTGACGTGCAAGGAATGTAAACATTTTTTTGGGGGGAAACAAAAATAAAATTGAAGGATCAGTCAAAACTATATCACTCCAGGCCACCAACAGCATCCAAAAAGTTAGCACAGCAATTGAAAACAACAGACACTTGTTTTCTTGCACATAAGACAAAACATTTGTTTTGCACACAAGCCTGTTGCAGCTATTTTAGTTCAAGTTTTTCCATGTGCCATTACAACTAAGCATGTCTATAGGAGTAGAAAAAAACAACACAACAAAATATTCTTCCTTCAATCTGCTTTGGCCTGTTGGGACACAAGGTTTGGAAACAGAGCAGAGCAAAGGGAAAGTATGTACAGAGATTCCCTCTTATTTTCCCATCTTTTGTAACCATGTACCCTGATAAATAAAGCTCTGCTGTGTGCAAATGTATGTATACATCTTCCAGAATGTTTAGATTATATTATTCAGTTTTGTACTCTCAAGTCCTGGGAGGAACAATAATGACAGAATATTATATTTTTACCTGGCACTGGGCAGGGGAGCTATAGAATGTTGCAATGGAGGGCAGGTACCATAACTCAGGACTGGTTCTTCTTTTGCTGGGATAAACTCCCCTCATATGTCAGTTTCTTAAAAGTTACTTTGAGATGTAACTGGTGTTCTTTAAACCAAGGAAAATATCAGAAATTGTTGTTGTCCACAAGATAAGCATAATTGCATGTTATTTTTTTTACAAATCACTTAAATATGCTTCGTAACAGCAACTAACACTTACAGTTGTGCTGACTAATTCACAAGAACTGAAATGGAAATGACTCAAAATTATAATAAATTGTGTGACTTGAAGAACACAGTTTATGGAATAATTAGCTTCTTTTTTCCCTTGGTTTTATTGCATTGTTTTAAAACCAGGTACCAACCATGTGGCTGATTATATGCTGATGCACGTGTGAGTCTTTGCACAAATTCCAAGCAGCTGTGTCTGCAGCTTTCATATTTCCAGCAATATGAATTTCCCCACAGGAGCATTTGCCCAAACAGCATTTCAGAATATTTGTGGTGATACATTTTGAATTTGTAATCATAAATTCAGAAATGCGGTAACTCAGGAATGAGTTTTTGTAATCTGTACAGATAATACTTGAAGAATTGATCATGGACAAACATCTGGATGGCCAAAAGTTCCCCACTGCTGTCTTAAAGACGAATAATATAATCATTATGGCATCACCCTCATGGACTGGAATCTACATAATTAGCCATATTATTCTGAGTTACAGGTATAGTTCAGGTTGGGACACTGTGTGATCAGAGGGAAATAAAATAGATAGAGTTCAGATGGTGATAGTTAAATTATTATAGTTAGGTTTGTACTTTCTGCATTTAATTTCCTTCTGACTGCATTGTTTACACCACACCCCTGTGTTTATATATATATACAACCTTATGTATCAGAGGAAGTGGAATCTAGTCTTAAGAGACTTTATGCCATAATAAGTTTCTTTTTTAAAATCTTTAATGTACCCATGGGAGCTAACCTCTAGGGGCCATGGGGGCTTCAGCCCCCACAATAAAATATTTGAGGGGGCTGAGTCTCATCAGGTTGATGGCCATTGCCATTCAAATGTTGTGCATGCACTGCATCATGTGATCGATTATGTGGGGTGGGGTGGGGCTTACCTGCCTCCCCAATATTTTGTTCAAGTTGGCATGCCTGAATGTGTCACAATGCACTTCGTTGGTTTACCTGCAACAGACTAGCATGACCACCTCTCAGTAGGAATAAACCTGCATTCTTGACTTTGGAGTGAAAATTTAAATTCTATACATTTCTATATGAAGTTACTAATATAGAATGAAATTATGTACTAAGGTGTTTCTAAAAGAGGTAATCTAGCATGATCAGTTTTCTTTAAACAGGTTTTATAGTGACATGGATCAGTCCCTGAAAGTCTAAAGATCAACTTTCTGTTCTGACACTTCAGAGGGCAATGACTTGCCATGGGACAAATCCAATCACTTCTCACATAAGGGATAACTTCTCCTTCTGCTATTATACTACACTCACATGAGATTCATTTTGTTTACACTATGGTAGGACAATCCCTTTGTCCGGTATCTTTCTAGCTGATATATGTTTGGTGCCTCTTCCTCCAACTAACTTACAGCCCAGTTCCAAATTAGCTCTGTTACCAAGAACAATTTACTCAAAAGAAGTTTGAATATAAATATGCTAAATGTTGGAGCTGTCACCCGTACGTTTCATCAAATAGCATTGTGCTCACTGTATTTTATCAGAATATTGGCATACTCAGCTATTGGAGAAGTACCTGGTTTCTAGCAGGCTCTTTTCCCCCTGGATTGTATCCATTGACCTTGATTCCACAGCATTATTTTTTCAATACTTTCATTTTCTTCAGTCAGGTCTCTCCTTAATTAATGCTGCCTGGATATTTTCCTTGAGCTGGAATCTCTCTCCCCACCCCCTCTCTTTGCTTTCTTATTTCTCTCTCCCTCACCCCATAAGAATGCACTACTGCTATTTCATCTACCTAAGCTGTAAATTGCTTGAGTGGAGTATTCTGTATGATAAGATTGAGCCCTTGTGGGTAAGAGTGACAGAGACCATTGCTGTTACTCACACTGAGCCCTACATGTGTGCCATGTTCAATATGTGCTCATCCCTTAATATGAGACATTGAAGATACTTGAAACCTCAGAGGTAGGAAGCAATCATTAAGCAAACAATTGGGCATCACAGATTTACCCTTGGGTCTCCCACTGTTTTCATAAATGCAATTTTCCTGGAAGAAATCTATTTGAGCATATAGCTCCTCTGTATCCTGGATCATATATCACTATTTTCCTTCTCCACTTCCTTACAGAACACTATCTTTTTCTTGATAAATACATGTTAATTAATAAAATAGTTACCAGCTGTGAAAGTGTTTCACAGAGTCATATAAAACCAACACATGGCAGATTCTGTGCCATTACAAGGAAACAAATTAAATTCTTTCCTCCCTCTTGAGTCTAAAGAGGCAGCAATTTTCTACATGGTACAAGAATGAGAACTATAATTCATCTCCTGGACATTCCAGATATGTTTCCTGGATTACTGGGAATCGTGGGAATTCTTTGTTTAATCTAATTGTGTTTCAGTAATGTTATCCAAGGTAGTTCATAAAGTTGCACAGAAAAAACCAACTATTTAGCAACAAGAAAAAAGGTCGCTGACACTCCCAGGCAAACCATGGAGCCAGTCATTTAACGTTCTTAAACTGATGGAAATAATTTTGAAAATAGTAATCAAAAACATGTAACATCCCATGCCAGCCTTGGTTTGCTTTGGTTTTTGCTTTTGTCTCATGAAATGCTATTTTGTTGCACTGACAAAAGTCAATAAAAATACTTAAAAAACAAACAAACATAAATGTTTTGTCAAGTCAATAGATCTGGTAACTTGCTTTGGCCCCTTCTGTGTATACATTTAAAGCAGTATCATACCACTTTGAACAGTTGTCCTGGGAGCTGTAGTTCGTAGATCCGCACTCCCCTCACAGAGCTACAGTTTCCAGAGTGGTTTAACAGTGAATCCCTCTTCCCAGTGTATTGTGGGAATTGTAGCTCTGTAAGAGGAATAGGGTTCTCCTAACAACTCTTAAAGGTAAAGGACCCCTGACAGTAAGTCCAGTCGCAGACAACTCTGGGGTTGCGGCGCTCATCTCGCTTTACAGGCTGAGGGAGCCGCCGTTTGTTCGCAGACAGTTTTTCCAGGTCATGTGGCCAGCATGACTAAGCCGCTTCTGGCGCAATTGAACACCAAAACCATAGCAGCGCACCGAAACACCGTTTACCTTCCCACCGGAGCAGTACCTATTTATCTACTTGCACTTTTTAGCGTGCTTTTGAACTGCTAGGTTGGCAGGAGCTGGGACCGAGCAATGGGAGCTCATCCCGTCGCAGGGATTCAAACTGCCAACCTTCTGATCTGCAAGCCCAAGAGGCTCAGTGGTTTAGACCACAGCGCCACCTATATCACAGTTTCTAGGATTCTTTGGGAAAAACCCATGATGGTTTTAAGTGGTACAGTTTTGCTTTAATATTGCCCTGTTTAGGGAAGCTTTTAATGTTTAATAGATTATTGTATTTTAATATTCTGTTGGAAGCCGCCCAGAGTGGCTGGGGAAACCCAGCCAGATGGGCGGGGTATAAATAAATAATAATTATTATTATTATTATTATTATTATTATTATTATTATTATTATTATTATTAAATGTATAGTGCAGATGGGGTCTTAGTTTTAAATACAATGTAAAATGGTGACAGCCTCTAAATCCACCAAATATAACACAGAAATTTTAGGGTGTTTTTTTAAGCACCCCATTTGTACAAAGACTCAGTATTAATTTGGTTTTTGCTGGGTTTCAGTTGCAGAACTTTGTGTAGAGGTTGTTGAAATAACCTTTCACAAGGGAGTGGATTCTGCCAATTTAGACAATTGAATAATGATGAAATCTGCACATGGTTCAATATGTGATGTACCTTTTCACAATGATTTAAATAGTTGCTGTTGCAGTGTATTGAAATGCTCACAGTGAATACCAAATTATAAAAGTCAATTGAGTTACACTGATAGCATTTCATTATATATTGATAAGTAAACGTAAGAGATGGTTTCCAGCAGAATAGATCACTTGTGGCAAACAACTGCTGTGCCTGATAAGGGCTTCACTTTAAGGTCTTCAGTTGCAACAACAGGTTCCCTGTCTGATATGAACTACATATAAAACATGACTTGTAGGAGGACAGAAACTACAGGATTGATAAAAAGATGTTTATCGTTCCAGTACCTTAAATGAGGATAGAAGCTATCTGATGAAGCTGGACTTAAGGAACTAATTATGGCTGGAGATTTTGATCCAAAAGGAAGCTGCTCTTGAAAAGGACCATCACTCTTGCTAAGTAAAGCCAAAGAGCTTCCCTTTGACTCTGTCATTGCTACTATTTTGTACTTGGCTGTCCTTTCTGTTGTAAATTAGAATAGATGAAAGCCGTCGAGCTGAGTCTATGATGGAGGCTAATTTGATGTGATATAATTGATGAACTCTAAATTGTTCCACTTTCCCCTCTTAAAACAGTCTGACTGAAGCTCAAAAAGCCAGTTTGATTTACACTGCCGCAATGATAGTGGCCATCCAAAAGAAGACAGGCATTTGTACCGTATTTTTTTTAAAAAATGTTTTATCATCTGTGGCCTGTGTTTGCAGATTAAATACTGTGGCAGCCAGAAGAATAGCTCTTTGTTTCCAACTCATTAAACTCAATTGAGGCAATATTTGAACAAGCAAGGGCAATTTTTAAACCTTAGCCACTGAAGTAATAGAGGGTTCCTTTCCCCACCCAGCCCTACTTCCCTGGATTGAATTTCACACTGCAGGACACCTTTGGAAGCACATGGCATGATTATGGTGGTGGGAATAGGATTGTGCCTGCTGATCCTGTCCCTGAGCTCCATGACAGAGCTTCTACGTGCACAAGCTCTGTCCATCATCTGTACCATGTAATTTTTTTTTTGTGGAGTATGGTTCACATGGTCAGAGCCTATGCACCATTGAGGTGGGACCTTGCACACATTATCCTGATCCCCCCCCCCCAGCTTGCATTCATCCTGTACAGACTGGTCTGCTGTGTGGAGGGCATGGCCAGCTCCTAAGAGGGTGTATGGAGTCCAGTCCTAAGCCACAGGCAGTGTGGGTATGACACCAGACTTGGACTGTTAAAAAGCATTCTGTATATGTTAGTAGTTCAGATTAGTCTGCTGCATTCTGAAATAATACAAACAAATATTTAAATATTTAAGGTAAAGGTAAAGGGACCCCTGACCATTAGGTCCAGTCGTGTCCGACTCTGGGGTTGCGGCGCTCATCTCACTTTATTGGCCAAGAGCCGGCATACAGCTTCCGGGTCATGTGGCCAGCATGACAAAGCCGCTTCTGGTAAACCAGAGCAGCGCACGGAAACGCCGTTTACCTTTCCGCCAGAGCGGTTCCTATTTATCTACTTGCACTTTGACGTGCTTTCGAACTGCTAGGTGGGCAGGAGCTGGGACCGAGCAACGGGAGCTCACCCCATCGCAGGGATTCGAACCGCCAACCTTCTGATCAGCAAGCCCTAGGCCAGTGATGGCTAACCTTGACATTCCAGATGTTTTGGGACTACAACTCCCATCATCCCTGACCACTGATCCTGTTAGCTAGGGATGATGGGAGTTGTAGTTCCAAAACATCTGGGGTGTCAAGGTTAGCCATCACTGCCCTAGGCTCTGTGGTTTAACCCACAGCGCCACCTGGGTATAATACTGGGTATAATACTAGAACATGCAGTGCAGCCAATATGTTTAGGCTGGATAATTTAGAGTTGTGTTCCCTTCCCCCTGCCTCACTTTTTCTCTACATATATAAGAATTCTGCAGTGTAAGTGTTTTTTACGGCCCTTCTATCCCATACAGAAAATAGCTTCACTAGCTAATAGCAAAATAATCAAATTTTGCTGAATAGATTTTTTTAAATGCCCTTGATTAAGAAGAAAAGATAAGTGCAGCAGTCAGGTGGGGCTACTGGAAGATTTAAGTACCTCTTGAGAAACCTGTAACATGATTATCATAAGGCTACATAAATGCTCAACATGAACTCCTAGTCTGCTAAAGTGAAAAAGATAACCAGATTAGGTCTCATTTAGCACTACACTTAAGTGAGAAGAAGCCAGAACACTATGGCACCATACTGAATCCCGAGCTTTATATTGATCCCTGTTTCTTTCTTTAGGAGATGGATTCTTAAGGTGAAATAGTATCACAAGTAGGAGTTGATATGTTATTTTTGTTCTAAATATCTGCCATTTCTTTCTGAATAACCTTTCACATTTAGAAGCTAACCTCATGTCCCTCAGGACAGCCATGATCAATCTCATCATATACAGCTGCTTTGGGAGTGGGAGACCTAGATCAGGGCAGCACCATTTCTCCATCAGAAATTTCTTTCTCCTCCCACTTGCTGTCCAAAGCTTCTTGTAGGTTTAAAATACACACGCAATATAGGTCAGGCATAGGCAAACTCGGCCAGATGTTTTGAGACTACAATTCCCATCATCCCTGACCACTGGTCCTGTTAGCTAGGGATGATGGGAGTTGTAGTCCGAAAACACCTGGAGGCCCGAGTTTTCTTATGCCTGATATAGGTACTACCCGATTCTTCCAACAGGACTAGCAGCAGTGTGTGGAGTGGTGGTCTAGATTATAGATAAGAAAATACTGCAAAGAAACGTTAATCCTCTTTTCCTGCTCTGCTTCTGTGATCCACTTCAGGGCCCCTGCAGCTGTTTTTAAGGTACCAAGTTTTGTTTGGGGTTTAATACCAGGAAATCCAATTTAGACATTCTGAATAGGGCTTAACCAGCATATTGGAAGGGATAGCATTCTAGCCCTACCCCTGCCCCCATTGCTGCAAGGGAGCCGCCTCCACTCGTTGTGACTCCCATGAATTTTAGAACCGTGGAAAATAAAGACAGCAAAATAAAGCCTTAATGAAGGCTTCCTTGCTGCAGAGAGCTGCCCTTCAACATGCAAAAGGCAATGGGGAAAGGGAATGGGGGGCAAGTCTAATGCTTGTTCCTGTTTTCCCCTCCTCGTTCATTAAGTTGTGTTCAGAACGTGCGAATAGGGCTTCTGTCATATGTAGATTGCTTTCATTTTCAGGATCAATCTGAAAACATTTGGCAGGCTTTTAGGAGGTTCCTAATGTCCTCTGAAACTGATCATGCTCTTGGTTTCCTTGTTGGCAGCTATGGCATATGTATGTTTCTGATTGAGTCTGGTCCTGACTGAAGCATGGGTGTTACATGGAATGTTGCTGTGCATGTGGTGTCCGTTAATACAAAACTGGCCTGCCTGTTTTAGATATGGCAATATATGCCAGATGGTGGCCTCCATGATAACACTGAATTCCAAGATGCAGACCCTCCAAGTGTCCCTATTTTCCAGGGATGTCCCTGATTTAGAGAAGCCGTCCCAGTTTCTGATTTGATCCCGGAATGTCCCACTTTTCCTTAGGGTGCCTCTATTTTCATAGAAGAAATGTTTGAGGGTATGGAGTTACCCAACCCCTGAGCCATCTGAAAGCAATTCTTTATAGGGAAGTTTTTTAATGTTTAATGTTTTATTATGTTTTTATATATGTTATATATGGAAGCTGCCCAGAGTAGCTGGGGCAACCCAGTAAGATGTGTGGGGTATAAATAGTAAAATTATCATTATGGAATGGGACGTTCTATTTTCATTGGAGAAAGGTTGGAGGGTATGCAAGATGGTAGTGATCATGCCTTCCTCCCTTTGTTTTGAGAGTACATGGTGTAGGCTAAGAGAGAGAGAAAAGAAGACCAGGTGTATGATATTTGATGCAGAATTTCAAATTTGTACATTCAGATAATCTCTAGTTTTACTTTATAATTCTGGACCACTCCTGTGTGTGTCTTCAGCATACTTTTGCTTTGCATTATAACCACATAGAACACACTTATGTATTTGGGGAAAGAAACTAGGTAGCTATGGAATGATGGCTTTTTACCGGGGGGGGGGGGGGAGAGAGAGAATCACAATTTCATTCTGGAGCCTTCTGTTAGCACTAAGCAAGTGGCGGATTCACATTTTGTTCTTTGAGCAACAATGTACAGCACGCTAAATGTTCCTTGGATCCAGCTACAAATTGACCTTTTCAGTGATCATCCTTTTTCTCTTTTTGATTTGTTCTGGGGAAATTACAAGCACCTGGTATTTGGCTTCCAAAAAGGATACACGCCGAATTGACCTTTTGGTACCATTTGGAGTGGGTTGGGGTGGAAATGCAAAAGGGGGTGAAGGACAAGTTTACTCTTTATTTTAAGTGTATCTTAGCTGCTGCCTGTTGGATTATGCCTTGTTTAAATAATCCTTTATATGTTTTTGTCTAAAGTCAAGACACAAAGTACATGAAGCTCTTCTCGTGTCTCCCCTGTGGCAAACAGTAGCAGACTCCTCAGATAATTCTTGCTTCACTCCACCTCCTTGCTCAGATATTTTTTAAAGGCATAGAGAAATGGTCATTCTGTAGTCGGTATACTGTAGTCTCATATGAGCTTTGAACAAACTGTATGGTACTTTTCCAAGTAAACTAGCAAAAGAATTACCTTGCTTTAAAACTTTCACCAGAGATAAATCATTTTTGTGTATGTCTGCTGCTGGGATATTTTTTCAAGTCATTCTTCTGGAAGCTTCACACCCTGACTTCATTTGGCTATAATGGTAATGAGAATAAACTGCAGCAAGCCCTCAGCTAATATACTCCCCCATCCACTGGTGCAGCGATGTGGAGGAGTTCAGGAACTTTCGCTTCAGTTTGGATTAACTGCAGCTTTCTGTGTCATCCAAACCCAAACAAACCATGTTCACTCTTGAACTAGTTGAAATAAGCCAACTTTGGAAATAGCTCCAACTGCCTGTTTCAAATACCTTCTTTTTTTATATTCCTTCCTCAGGGAGGCAACATTATTTTGGAGTGGAGAGGATAAAAACTTGATCTAAGTGTCCTGTGGGACAAAGTAGAATGACATTTACCTAAGGTTTGGGCATAACCTCCATTTGAATTCATTAATGAGTCGTGGTGTTTGATTAACTAAAATAAATTTGAATTATGGCATTAAAAACTTTGAAATTATAGTTATCTGATAGAAATAATATTTCCAAAATTCCATGTTGAACAAAATAAATAATAGGATGGTTTTGACTATAACCCTTACTTAGTTCCTCAGAGGTCCACAAAATTAGTCTCTTCAGATACTACTAAATATTTCACAGCACCCCATAATGTTGTCATCTCTGTAAAATACCAGTTGATGTTCAACCAAGGCAAGTTATCAGGCTGAATTATAAATAGCACCCCACTGGAGCTTAAGATAAGAAGCTCTCCAAGTTGCCTTTTTCAGTGATAAGAGGTTGGAACCTATTTCAAAGATGTTTGTGAAACTGTTATTTTGTGTTTTTTAGTAATAAAATGGAGACCAGTTGTTTAAGATAACATCTTTCTACCTGTAAAATGGGAAATAGAACTGGTGTGTAATTGAATAAAGTGTTCATGATTTCAGAAATGGTTTTTTGAAAGTGTTCTAAAATCTCATATACTTTCTGAACTAATAAGAACTTGACAGTACTTTTCTGATGCTGTCATAAGTGCCTTACAGCAGACAATATTTAATTATACTATTTCAGAGATGTGCTATAACTGTAGTAATGTGTGTTAATTACTATCCAGCAGAGACAGGGTGTAGTTTCTGCAAAACAATGAAAATCTGTAATTAAGTATTCTTACCACTACACTGGGATTTACTATGAAGGTTCAGTGTGAGTGTTAGTCATTAGTTGTTATAAAGGCAAATAACAGCCCATCATTATTTACCCATCTGTAAATTTTTGCTCATCTGTATTTTTAAGAATACATATTTAAGACTACATATATATATATATATATATATATATATATATATATATATATATATATATATATGACTACATTAAGTTTCTGGGTATATGAACTGAACTAAATAACTGTTTCACTGTTCCACAACAACTGTTCCACAACAAATTAGTTGTATGAATAATTTTTCACAAGCACAGTCAGGGTTGGCCCAATACTTTTTGCTACCCAAGCAGCTTGTATCATGCAGTCTGAAAGAATTGTCCGAAGATCCCAGCTTAACGGATCATCATAGTTGGTTGAGGCAGAACTCTCAGCTGGGATAGCCATGTACTTTGTGTTACAGTCTCCTGTGGGCAGGGCTGTCTGATCTAACGTTAAGAACTATTTAAAGATAAAGAACCAGAGGAAGGGAGAGTAGCTGCCTTCAAATTGTCAACACTTAGCACCGACCTAGGTCACCTGGTGAGAGTCTTACCCACTGTAGTAAGATGTATTGTATATTATCATTTCTTGTTGTGTGTGTATACACAAAAAGGAGTGCATTTCTGCACTTTCCCTTTCTTTTAAAGAAAAGATTCAGGACTGGCATAGGAGAATGAAGCTATGAGACGGGAAGGAAGTGCAACTGTTTTCAGCTGTTTTTATGGTGGTATTCCACATTCTGATAAGATGTGTGAGACATCTGTGCATATCTGGATGGTCATCTTTCACTCTCTTTTCACATTTATTTCAGGGTTCCTAGAGATGGTTTTGTGACAATTGGTACTGTTTCTATCATGGAAAACTGGGACAGGTTGTGAAAGTGTTTCCTCCTAATTTTTCTCAAGTAATAAACTACACCCCATCACACAATAGCCCCATATTTGCCAGGAGTATGTGCTCTCGCTGCATTTCAGTTGAATCCGTGACTTTTAATTTTGGGCTGATTTTGTGTCTTCAATATTTTATCTCTCCTGCTTGTTCTCCCACTCATTCTATGGTTCATTGATTTATAGACACATATATAGGGTGCCATGAGAAAATGTTTGAACTTGGTTTTTCACTTTCAACTTTGCCCTTTCCTAAATTCCTGGATTATTATTTTGTTTATTACTTTACTGTAAGCTCATTCATTAAAGCACTCTGTGCAACTGGAGTTTTCTTTTGAAATACCTTATCCCACAAACCGTTACATTCAATTAGTAAGCATTTCCTCTCATACAAAGCTTATTACAAAACACTGAAGTCTCTTTTTCTCTTTCTGTGCTCTAAATCCCCCTCCTTTCTCCCCAGGCACAATTCTGAATAACAGACAAAAAGAACCAAGTGTTTTTCTTCTGAGTGTGTGGTCAGTGGAGAGTTTGCTGTTGGTTGAATCTTTTTTTTTTTTAATCGAGTTTCAGTTTTGTAAACCTGCTATAAGTAGTGCATTGTGTCAATGCACATAGTTTTTAAATGTAATGGAGAATCCAAGGTACAAAAGAACTGTGTAAATGAGAGACTTAATGTGATAGAATTTTCTGAACAGCTGATCAGAATTTCAGTGTGTGCAATACTTCTTCTAAAGTAAGACTTAATGCATATCATCCATTGGAATTTATGATAATGAGCCCTTTGGAAACCTTGTTAGAATTTAAAAGTGGCCACACAGAAGTAGCTAAAATATCTTAAGCTTGCACACACAAAACCACTTGTGAGAGAGACCAATAATTGTTTCTACTATATTTCACATGTAATCCAAACAGTAATAGTCATATACTAATTTGAAAATTATGATAGTTGATATTCTCTTATTTTTTATGCATTTTATTATATAGCTATATTATTGTTAACTGCTGTGATGTTTTTATGACATAGCAGTATATAAATATGTTTATAAATAATAAGCAATAATAATAAGTAAGCGTTGTTGATAGCTAACAGATTTTAGCTTAGCGATTATTTGCTATATACATTGAATATCATGGTATCATTCTTCTGTAATGTTCAAAAATCTGGAGTGATCATTCACATTCTTAAATTACCTAGTTTCTAACTTGCCACATATTTTACTGCTTCATATTTAAGGAAAATCAGCTCCTGTGCTTCCTCATATAGTTAATTTGAAGCTGAAGTGGGTTTGGAATAAAAACAGAATGAAAAACATTGGAAAAGACATCTACTTTGAGAGATTCTAAGAATAACTTAGAATAAGGAGACATTTCCAATAACTATCACCATCATTGTTAAGAGTTCTATTATACAGAAATTAAAACTGTCTCCTTGAGACATGTAACTGGTATGCAAACACTTTTGACAAGTTTCCAAGCAAGGGTTCAGAAACCAATTATTATTTATTTAAGATAATACTATTCAACCTTTCTATCTTAAAAGAAGATTCACAAAACAGGTTTCAGGTTAAAACAAAACACATAAATTGAAATTTTTAGAATCAAATGTGTTAGAAAGAAAGCAAATTTATAGAACAACAGAATAAACAGTCTGCAACTGGATTGAAATAAACAGCAGTACACAACAGAGCAGTAAGCTTCCAGAAAAGCAGCAACAACAAATATTGTAATTCAATGAAACCATGAACAAAGATATGTGCTTCTATTTGGCACCTAAAATGTAGGGCCTGGTCGACATCTCTGAAGAGGTAGTTCTATAACTAGGCAACACACACACACGACCCCTGATTTCAATCAAACTAACCCCTGAAGGCAGAAGTACCCAGTGAAGAGTATCTGCAGGGGAACTTTATGACTGAGCTGCTTCAAGGAGTAGATACCGGTAGTTCTTCAAATTACCAAATCAGAAAGGAGCACTTTGAATTATGGCCGGAATTACACAGAAAGCCAGTGGATATGTTTTTATAGGAGCCCAAAATTTTCCACACATCTAGTGCCAGTCAATAATCTAGATGCTGTGTTTTTCACAAATTTAAATTTTTAAGTAGTCATCATCAAAAGCAACCCCTCAAAGAGGAGAGCAAGACCAATTCATGAAAGATACGATGCTACAGCTATTGGTCCTGGAAGCTGCCTTGATATACGTCAAACCATTGGTCCATCTATCTCAGTACTGTCTACACCTACACTCTACGCTGACTGGTAATGCCTCTCCAGGAGGCATTTCATCTTTCAGACAGGAGTCTTCCACAGCTCTAGCTGGAGATGCAAGGGATTGAACCTGTTACCTTTCTCATGAAAAGCAAGTTCCCCACTGAACTACAGCACTTTTACTCTCCCTATCCTTCACCTGACCAAGGTTGTCCAAGACATTCTCTGTTCTAAGTAAAAAACTGTGCAGAAATGAATCTAGATAATCAAAGTCATCTGAGAGTGCTCAGAGCTTACCCCACTCCATGGGGGGCATACTCAGGTAGGGCTAAAGAAAGAAGTAAAAGAAGTTTCAATCATTGAATTATTGTGAGTGCATCTGCCCATTATCATATTTGGAAATAAATGTAAAACATGTCCAGTAAAACTTTAGTTTGAGTGATCTGTGATTTCAGTGACATTTTGAATGAGCTCATGCAACTGCTTTGAGTGCCTCTGGCAATGCAGTGGGTCATTGTTGTATGACAAGAACTTACCTTATTATGGTAAATTCATAACTTGCTTTCTTATTCTTCACTTCTCTGAAAGTAAATGTGGGCCACTGAGGATAATAAATAAAAATTGAACTATGTGCCTGATTCACTAACCTTGAAGGCAATAATGCTGTGCTTTCTACCTCACCTAAGTTAAAAATAAAATGAAATTCTTGGTACAGGGCCTAAGAATTTCCTGAAAATGGGTGGGCTTAAAAAAAAAAATCTTGGCAGTGTCCTTCTTGATCATTTATACTCTGAATCCAAACAGACATTCAGAAGAGTCCTGGAACTCATCTCCTAGCATACTTAAGTTTTGCGTGTATAAAATTAGTGAAGCTGAACATTCAAAACCAATGAGCTATATGTGATGGGCCTATGAAGCACAGAAAAAAATACCTCAGGATTTTTTTAGCTGGTCTAGAGGTAAGTAACAAAATTTTAGGGGCCAAACTTGAACCATCAAAGCTTTCCATCCAGATTATCTAGCTACCATTTGCTGGCTACTTGTTCTAGGAGGAAATGTAATTTAAAGCTTCTTTAGGTGTCAGATACTGCATACAGCTGATCCTGTGCAATTATTGCTCTCACAGGGCTCCTGCAACCTGTCCAAAATAACATCAGTTTAAAGTCTCGGGCCAGGGCTGGCCCAATATATCATGCCACCTGTGGAAAAAGACACAATGCTCATGTCCTTCCTCATTCCATGTATAGGACTGGCCACTGAATCTTGTTTCTACACTGAGGATGGATAACATCATTCAGTGCATCTGAAGGAAGTGGGCTAGTTTAGGGAGTGCGTGAGATACCAGTGGTGCACACATTTCTAATATCCAACAGAAGGTAATGGTCAGGGTGGTCTCAGAAGGAATGGCTGGGGGTGAGGGCTGCTGGTTCCAGCACCTACCATCTGATGCAATTGTTTCACTGCTTTGAAGTGTCAACCTCTTCTTGGGTTAACAAAGGCTGTCTAATCTAATTTGCTTTTAGAGTTTACCATGAAGTCTCTGTTGCTTTTGTAGAATTGTGACCCGCATATATCTAGCTCTTATAACCAGCTGGCAGTTACTTTTGAGTGGCACATCTAGCATTCTTTATTGTTTTAAACAGAGAACAAAGGGAAGGGTATGGTTGTCTCAGAGCTAGCCCAACAAAATGAAGTGTGTTTCTCCCCATGTCAGGGAAGAAGGGGTGACTGAAGATTTACTACAGGAACAAGGAGGGAATAAATATCTATGTTGGGAACAGTAG
The DNA here is from genome assembly GCA_034641385.1 of Darevskia mixta. Classification (NCBI taxonomy): domain Eukaryota; kingdom Metazoa; phylum Chordata; class Lepidosauria; order Squamata; family Lacertidae; genus Darevskia; species Darevskia mixta. The sequence goes on from JAWWNH010000022.1 coordinate 7,127,093, forward strand.
GGTGTGTGAATCAAATCAACCTTACCCGATGGTTGAAGTGGGAATCAAATGCCGCCATGGGAAAGAAAGGGTCCTGCTCTGAATCATGGCAGGCAGGTAGGTGCATAACCATACAACACTCTTGAGCATCTTGCCCAGAAACGAGATATTCACAATTGCATTGTAGTTCTCAGGGATCTCAGGATCCAGGAAGGGCCTCTTAAGCAGGGGGTGCACCCTCGCCTCCTTCAGGGTAGCCAGAACAACTCTCTCCTGCAGTGAACCCACCCAATCAATCCTGTCTGGTCAGATTTTATCAGCCATGATGGGGAAGGATCAAGAAGACACTTGGTTGCCCAGATACCCTCAAGCATCTTGTCCAAATCATCAGGCCCAAACAATTGAAACTGATCCCATACAATCTGAGCAGCTGGTGCTCTGGGAAGTTCTGAATTTTTCCTAACAAAGGTGTTGAGGTCAGTACAAAAGCTTTACAATCCCGGCAAAATCCTTTGAGGAACTTCTGTAGAGTCAATGCTATATCAGGGCTCTGGAGGCATTGTGAGGGAATTCAAAGGGCAGGTGCCAGCCACAGCTACCTGAATTTCAGCAGGGAAAGGAGGGCCAGACCTGGATGGCAGTAGCTGGTATTTGGGGTCAGCAGCAGGGTAGACAGTGGACCCTTCTGAGATGTCATGCAATCAACAACTTCCCAACAGTGCCTTCCTTAATGCCAAGTCTCCTACTTCCTCTTATATTCAAAGCATGTGTTGTTGGATACATGCTGAAAAAAACATTCAAATAATATCTTCTTCCCCATCATACTCCTGATTTATTATTATTTTTTGTATTGTATTGTTATTTTCATGGAGTAGCATTTTCTGTGAAGGGGCAGGCAGAGTTTTGCTACCCTGCTATCAGCCCTTAAATTACTCCTACCGGTAAGAAGCTACAAGAGTATTGAACAAAGTATAGTGCATATGCTTCTCACAGAGCATCTAAGTGTCTCATGTGCCCAATTTCTGATTTACTTTTGGATAAAAACATTGTTTTGCCAATGCAACTAGCAAATGGTATTTTACCTCTGCATATCTTGTATGTATGGGCAAAGCCTGTGAAAAAACATTGCACTAGCCAACGTGATCTATGATTATAGAAATCGGATTTTGTTTTGAGTATCATTCCCCCCATATCATGATTGCATGGCTTTTTATATTTTCATTTTGGAGCTGTGTTCTTTTATTCACAAAGGAAACCCCACATTTGAAATACAAATGTGAAAGTAAGATGATTGAAAAACGTTACCAGATGTACTTGCTGTATTGTCGTAGCCCTTAAATCAAAAGCCTTAAGTAATAAGGTGTCATGAGGAATTTGCTTGCATACCCTTTATTATCTCAAAGGGAATTTTATGTAGAGAATGTTAGAGTACTAGCTGAATTTACATTGAAGGGGCCTTCTGAAGCATTGATGAAAAATTCTAAGGAACTTATTGTGAAAACAATATTAAAAGAAATTGTATTACATGATTTTGTGTTAAGGGCTGAGTTGTAAGTAGCTATTGTGTTGGAGCAGGGAACCAGGAATGAGAGGTCAAGGCAAGAGTCAGAGCTGGGAAGGGCTACTGTTGCCCAGAAACAGCCTAAGCAGCAAGTCTTTATAGCTCTTCTTGTTGAGGAGAGCCAGTGAACAGTCATTCCAGTGCTCAGAACCTGTTGCTGTCCATGCAGCTATATAAGCTTATGCCCCAGTGGCTCAATACACTGGGTTACCCAGATGTTCCTGGTTCTAGTCCTGACAGCTCTTGACTTCTGTTCCTTCTAGGTACCATGAGATTTTTTTTCATGTAAAGAAGCAAGCAAGCAATGAAACTTACTTGATAATTAATTTGATTTACTGGTAAATATTTAATATTGCTTTTATTCATTTCATACATCCAGGGAAGAAAGATTTGTATTATTTAGTGCTGCTCACCATTTTTATTTGTTCAGGTTTAATTAGTATTATTGTTAGAGACTATGGGGGGGGGATATAAATTAGCTTATGAGAATGTGACTATGGCTCACTGAACATTGGCATGACGTCAGTGGGCTTTCTAAGCAACCTGAGTATAATGTAGGTCTTCAGGTTCCTCAGTTACATTGGCACCAGGTCTCTAATGCTCAGACATTATTCTTCATGTTTAAGTAATAAGGGAAGGGACTGCATATAAACTGCAGACACTGTCACTAATAACTCCATCTGGTTTCAGTACAAGTGCATGGGGAATCTGAAGGCTGACAGTGTTTGTTATTGGCACAGGTTCATTGAGTTTGTCTCTTGATCAGACTTCAGATGAAAATTTCTTGCCACCATTTCTTCATGTTCCTTAAAGAAATCCTCTGTGTGTGTAACAAACTGGACTGGACTTCACAGTTACTTGGAGTACTAAGGGAAAGCATAATTTATGTACCCTTGTTCCAACCTTTGTGAAAATATACAAATAGTCATCACAAGGTACATGTGTGGTATAGGGGTTCACTCTGAAACATGAACAAGGAGGTAGTAATGTTGAAGTCAGCTGACTTTCTTGTACCAGCATTCAAGGTACAGGCAAACGCTGATAGTACAATTTTAGCAAAAGATAGTTGGGAGGCTGAAAGAAAGCGGCATCCTTTATCAAGGCTGAGGATGAACTGAATTCAAGCAACCATTCACAATACTCACTAAAACCTGGTTTGGTTTGCCATGGAAATTCCTTAGTTTTGCAAAGTAAAGGAATTAGTGGGAATGGGATTGTTTGCACCATAATCCAGTTAGACCCTGGGAAAGCTGTGGTATGTTGCATGTTCAGCCATGTGACCATGTAAGAACATACTTCCCTGGGCCTCTGGGACTTTTTCGCATGTCTGGAGACCATGAAACTCCACTTAAGATAACCCTGGTATATATTGTTCGGAAATGTCAGTTGTCATCACTGGATAAATGTTAAGTGAATTCAGCTACTGAGTGTCATATTTTGAAGTTATTTCATTGAAACCTCTTTTCCCTTCCACCAGCAACTTATGCGGGAGCGGCAGCAGATGGCCAGCCGTCCCTTTGCTTCTGTGGACGTAGCACTTGAAGTAGGAGCTGAGCAAACAGACTTTCTACGAGGGCCATTAGAGGTAAGAACTGTGGTGCGGATGGGGGACCATTTCAATTTGCATACTGATATTGCTAGTCTCATCTGCATCTGCTTCTGAAACCAAGACGAGTGTGATTACCCGGAGCTGACAAGTCGTAGCTACATATGTTGTGCCGTTTTTGAGGCTCATCGTTTCAGTAGCATGACATGAGCAGTAACAAAAGCCACTGGAGAATCTATTAGCTGAGGTTGGAGTGACAATCTGCTCACCTGGCAGCCCTTTCTCGGTGGATAAGAGCTGAAAGAGTTTAAGATGCACATATTAAACAAGTCCTCTGAGTACATAGTGCCCCCTAGTTAATGGTTCACATCTATCTTAATTAACTGAGATTGCTCTTTAAAATGAGCTTTGTGTTACATTTCATTATTCTACTTTTATTTGAGAGGCTTGGAGAGTACTGTCTACAGAGTATGTTGTCGTTTGTGACTAATGGCTACATTACGGCATTTTTATTGTAAAGGCAGTACTTCTGAAAGAGAAATTATAATATGCTAAGCAGTGGGATGCTGTATTGGAATAGTGTAATAATGCATGAAATAGATTCTGGAAGAGTCACCTAAAAATAAAAAAGAACTACAAATAGAGGATGATAATGACTAATCTAATTAGGACTCTCTTTTTATTCAGTCATATTCATATATTTCTATACCTTTATTTACAGTATTTTGTTTATGAACTGTATCTTTTCTAGAACCAAAACAGCTCTAGAATTCTCCCAAATTATCAATTAGTTTTCACTATTTTCAGTTTTTCTTAAATCTAAGTTTTGTCTTGAGTGTCTCAGTACCCTCTTTCCAGGAGGGAAAAAGGAACCTAAGTCCCCTCTCCCAGATAATTATAAAAACCTCAGGGTACCATCCCATGCTCAGATAAATGGCCATAGAGCTCAATAAGCTATAGAGGAGTGGAGATAAATTTGTTCATATCCCTTTTCTTTTTCTTTAAAAATAGTTTAGTTCAGTCTCTATTTTAAATAAACAAATAAATGTAACAAAGTGATGCAGGCATGGGTTGTGGAGGTTTTGTTATTAGGACTGCAGTTCATGGGGAGAGGAGGTTTATCCTTCCCTCCCTTGAAGTCCTCAATATTGGTCTCTGCACAGTTACAAGGCTTAATAATAATAATAGTCCTCATAGCTGTTTGGGGGATTTGTTTTTCTTTGGGGAGGGGATCTCAGCTGGAGAAGGAAGCGATATATATATCCCCTTCCACGTGCTGTGTTGCCAATAACAGTTGCATGTTGTGACTGCAATTAAGAAAAAAACAGATTTAACTGCATACTATGCATTGAATGTACCATTTGACCCTAATATAGGATAATTATTACCCATTACAACTGTACAATTGCAACTGATGTGTTAGGAATGGAGTGGGGTTGCAAATGTTTGTTTCAGTACTGAAGAACTGTGCAGTCCAACATAGAGTGATACCTCTGTAAAGAAACTTAGATTTCCTGCAACCAGTTATTTCCAACAGCACATTCATTGCAATATAACAGGATTTCATAGAAATGCCTTTATAAGTACCGTATTTTTTGCACCATAAGACACACTTTTTCCTTCCTAAAAAGTATGGGAAAATCTCGGTGCGTCTTATGGTGCGAAGGCTCCCTTATCAAGCAAGTGGAGCACGCGCATTTACAGGGAGCTGGGGCAGCCTCCCGCCACCCGCCACCCCTTCCCTGCTCCGTGAAGCATCTCCGCTGTCCCCCTTTGTCGCCACGGCTTGCAAAAGCAGGCTTTTGCAAGCCTCGGTGGTGGGGGGGAGGGAGATGTTGCACGGAGCAGGGAAGGTGGGGCGGGTGGCAGCCGCCCGCCGCCCCTTCCCTGCTCCGTGAAGCATTTCTGCTGTCCCCCGCCGTCGCCGCGGCTTGCAAAAGCCTGCTTTTATAAGCCTCGGTGACGGGGGGGAGGGAGATGTTGCACGGAGCAGGGAAGGTGGGGCGGGTGGCAGCCCCTTCCCTGCTCCGTGAAGCATCTCCGCTGTCCCCCGTCGTCGCCGCAGCTTGCAAAAGCCTGCTTTTACAAGCCTCAGTGACGGGGGGAAGGGAGATGTTGCACGGAGCAGGGAAGGTGGGGTGGGTGGCAGCCGCCCGCCGCCCCTTCCCTGCTCCGTGAAGCATCTCCGCTGTCCTCCGTCGTCGCCGTGGCTTGCAAAAGCCTTCCTTCCTTCCTTTTCCCTCTTTCTTTCACTCTATCTCACCCCTTCCTTCCTTCTCTCTCTCTCTCACTCTCATCCCTTCCTTCCTTCCTTCCTTCCTTCCTTCCTTCCTTCCTTCCTTCCTTCCTTCCTTCCTTTCTTCTCTCTCTCTTCCCCCCCCTCTCTCTCACCCCATCCTTCCTTCTCCCTCTTTCTTTCACTCTCTCTCACCCCTTCCTTCCTTCTCTCTCTCTCTCTCTCCCCCCCTTTCCTTCCTTCCTTCCTTCCTTCCTTCTCTCTCTCTCCCTCTCTCTCTCACCCCATCCTTCCTTCTCCCTCTTTCTTTCACTCTCTCTCACCCCTTCATTCCTTCTCTCTCTCTCTCTCTCTCTCTCTCTCTCTCTCTCTCTCTCCCTTTCCTTCCTTCCTTTCTTCCTTCTCTCTCTCTCACACCCCTTCTTCCTTCCTTCCTTTCTTTCTTTCTCTTCCTTCCTTCCTTCTCTCTCTCACCTCTTCTTCCTTCCTTCCTTCCTTCCTTCCTTCCTTCCCTCCCTCTCTTTCTTTCTTTCTTTCTTTCTTTCTTTCTTTCTTTCTTTCTTTCCTTCCTTCCTTCCTTCCTTCCCTCCCTCCCTCCCTCCCTCCCTCCCTCCCTCCCTCTCTCACCCCTTCCTTCCTTCCTTCCTTCTCCCTCTTTCTTTCACTCTCTCTCACCCCTTCCTTCCTTCTCCCTCTTTCTTTCTCTCTCTCTCTCACACCCCTTCTGTCTTTCTGTCTGTCTGTCTGTCTGTCTTTCTGTCTTTCCTTCCTTCCTTCCTTCTCTCTCTCTTCCCTCCCTCCCTCCCTCCTTCCCTCTCTCTCCCTCTCTCTCTCTCTCACCCCTTCTTTCATTCTCTCTCTCTCTCTCTCTTTTTCATCCCTTCCTTCCTTCCTTCTCCCTCTTTCTTTCTTTCACTCTCTCTCACCCGCCAACCCCGTTCGCCAAGGCAGGCTTGTTTTTGCGATCGGGGTTGGAGGGGAAGAACCAGCAGCATCCCTCCGCTGCCCCTCCCAGCCTTTTAGAGGAGGAAAACCAGAAAAATATTTTTTTTCTTGTTTTCCTCCTCTAAAAACAAGGTGCACCCTATGGAGCGAAAAATACGGTACTTAGCTGAGATGCTGCTACTGTATACCAGGCTCATTGTAATTGCAAAGACTAACTCTTGCTGAGTTTTCAGTCCTTCTAATAAACAGAAACTGATGACAATATTTATTGCTGCCATAATTTGAGTATTTTGAAAGCAGAGTGCATTAAAACAATCAGTCTTACCAAATAAGCTGTGCTAGATTGTGACCAGGGAGTGCAGCTGTCAACATCAACACCCCCATCTTCAGCTGTCTGGTGAATTTCCCTTTTGGAGAGAAACAAAGGGAGGCTCCGAGCTATTCAGGATGATGACTCAACAGCTGCATACAAAACTAAAGTTTATGTAATTAATCTGGAAAGCAATATTGTTATGCTCTATTTGGGTGGGAAGGGACAGGGTGGGTGGTGGGAGCACAGGCTTGTGGATTGTTTACTTACAGCTTATATAATTAAACTTTAGAAGTAAACATCAAAAGTTAATTGCTGCCATTTTCTATGACATGTTTTATTTAGAAACAACTGTGGAAGCTGAAATATTTTAATTATATTTTTGAGTTCTTATTAGGGTTTCTTCCTCCTTTATTTCTACTATAACTGTAATCTGATGTTAGTACTCACTCCTTGGATATGTTCTGCCTAGCCTTATTAACATATACAGAGTCTGGATGCTATTCAGTTTTTCCCTATTAGAGGATTGCAGTCTGCAGCAATAAGGTGCATTGCCCTAGAATAGTAAAGTAATATGGTGCAATGTATTGATTGGCGTGTGGTATCTACTGCATAGTGTTCAATACAAAGGATGAGCTTTGTTTTATAAAATTAAATTACAGGTCTGTTTTGAACTTACAAAAGGAAAGTAATAAAAATTACATTTGTTCTAAATAGTCACAGTTCTCCTTAGCCCTATAGTTGCATTCTAGTTATTTTACTGAAGAGGGTACGATGGAAGTAGGCTATTTCCATGCTATCCCATTTTTACATTTACTACAGTTACATTGTGATTTATTGGAAACTATCTAACTCCATCCCTTTAATGAGACTTACAAGGAAGAGGAGGTCATAGCATTGTCCTAATTATGTTTGTTTTAACAACCACTGCGATCTTGCATGTGTTTTGTTTTTGTTAGGTGGCATCAGTTGACATAGCATTCTGGATGTTGACTATATTTTGAATCAACGTGGAACTTTCATTTGATTATCTTTTCCAAGAGAATGTAGAAGTATTTGCATGTAGGACTTGCATTGTTGAAATAAAACCTCCCACTTACAACATTAGTACAGTTGCAAGTTAAGTTCACGTCAACCTCTTTCTCCAACCTTATTTTGTCAAATTTGATTCAAGGATAATTTGGATCAGGTATAAAGTCGTGCTACTTTTTTATTGACATTGTAATAACTCTGTCACTTCCAGTGATGTTATATTGACTGTGAGTCGTTTAGACAAAACATGATGTCAGAGTAGCCATTACCCACAGTACTATAGGTCTTCTACTTGGTTTGTTAGTGAAAATGTTGTACATTAATATTGCTTCTGACATACAAAATGTTGTGAGTTTCCACACTGATGGATGTTTTATTTGCATTTAATGCTAATTGCCAGGTACTGTTCCTTTATTTCTGGTGTGATGATATACATTCAGTGTTCACTTTTTGGATATTACCTTAGGGTAGGAAGCCAGCATAATTTATGCTGCCTGAAGTTAGACCAGCATAAAGTACGCAAGACACAAACCGTGTTCAGGAACAAGGCCACTGCCAACTGATTCTGCCCAAGCCTGGCAGTGAGAAAGCAAGCCTTTAAATGGTGTTAGACTTGCACCACTCTTTTTGCCAGTTTAAGTTCTTATTGGTTTACATGGACTCATGACTGAGCTGAACAGAGTGAGGATTTTGCATAAGATTTAGCAGAGTGAGGATTTAGCATTTTCAACATGACTTATGCTGACCTCAGCTAAACCAGCTTCAGGTGGAATGAGGGACTTCCACTGGCATATCTCTGGCTGAGCGATGGTTGGGGAGGCAACCAGGTGATTGGCTGATTGACTGAATGGTTGATTTTAGAACAGTATATTTTACTATGCCCACTTAACCCACCAACTAAAAGAAGAAATGCATCATTGAAAAAGAGGTCAAATATTTGCTTAACGTTTGTACTATGCCTGCTAATACACATGTATAGGTGCATATTTATCAACAATCAGCCACCGTGTGTAAGATGGAGTTGAGGAACGGATGCTTGCTGGGTCCAGAATGGGGCAGTGGCATCATCAAGCTGTCAGGGGCGGCAGATGCAGGTCTGCAGCTGCCACCATCCTGGTCCCAGCAAGTGACAGCACTGCCACAGTCACATGATTCTTTATATTTAAACTAGAATTGGTCTAGATGGTTTCACTGGACAGTGCTTCAAACAGAGAAGCATCTTCTGTAAAGCAGGTCACATGATCACTGGCCTTTCCTGCCTCTTGTTTCATTTGCTAATTATGAGGTCAAAGCTCAGTCGGTTGAGTATGAGACTCTTAGTCATGGGTTCAAGCCCTACATTGGGCTAAAGATTTCTGCATTGCAGGGTGTTGGACTTGATAACACTTGTCGTACTCTACAATTCTATATGGTTTTTTTCAGGGAAGCCTTGCACATATGTAGTTGTGATCGGTTTGGAAATCTGTGGGCTTAAATAGCCTTCAGAAACTCAGACCTCAGACAGCTTGGGGGTTAAAATGGCAGTGTGCCCCTCAATTCAAGGATATGTCTCCAACTGGTGCTGGTACTATTATATCTGCCTGCTTTTATTGTGCTATATAAGTATTTATATTCTTCCCACTTTCAGTAGCTGTGCGTTCTTACTCAGCACAGTCCAAGACCTTACTTGTGTGGTATATTTCCTTGTATATATTAAAAATACACTTATTTGAATGATCTAAGTCCCAGTGAGATTTGAGGTTATTCTGCAAAGCTGTATAAATGAATCCATTCCCACCCCCGTTAATAAAAGCAGTTATAACATTTTTTAGAAGTCTGTATCATGAAGAAGCTTGAGCCCAACCTTCAGTTGGCTGCCATTGTGCAGGGTGATTTATTTAAAGTGCAATACAATCCAGTGTGCGAGCTTTGTGCGTTCAGGTAATTGAAGTTTATACTAACAAGCGAGTTTTCTGTTTTCCCTTGCCAATAAAGTGGGAGGACTTTTTAACTTGCTTTGCAAACCAACATCATTTTTTTGCTGGGCTCATATTCCTGCTTAATTTAAATAATTTAATGAGCAATTTTAAAATCTGCAACCCAAGCATACTTGATTATTTTATACAAAATGAAACTGGTATGTGTGCTTCATCAGCAGTACACTTCTTTTACCCCTCCCTGATAGCAAAAGTTCTGCAGAAACTGGAAGTGCATTATTTCAACCTCTTCCCCACAGGTCATCTCATTGATCTGTTTCACAGACCCTTTTTACCTCCATTTCTCTCCTGTGTGGAAGGCTCCATTTGTTGCTAAATTGACTTCACAGAAAAGCATAGTGTATTTTACTGTGAAGATACAATCATGTCACATGATCTTAATATTATAATGCCGCATAAACTGGAAGTATGCACATTTCTGGTCACTGTACCTCAAAAGGGTATTGTAGAGCTGACAAAGGTACAGAATAAAATGGACCAAATTAATAGTTGGAGCAACTCCCCTACAATGACAAGTTACAGCATTTAGGGCTTTTTAATTTGGAGTGAGTAAAGTGGTCATGACAGAAGTGCATAAAATTATAAGTGGTGTAGAGAAAGCGGATAGAAAGGATTTCTAACACTAGAACTAAGTGTCATCCAGAGAAGCTAAAAGCTGAGAGATTCTGGACAAACAAAGGGAGGTACTTCACATAGCAGTTCTTATATTGTTCTAAAGAAAACTGGGAGCTTTTGCTAGCAACTGATCTTCACTCTCATTTTGGGGGGACAGGAAGACTAAGAGCTCTGATTACTCCATTTCTGATTCTTTCTCTCTCTCTCTTTCCACACTGCCCCACAACCCCTTACAGGGTGTGTCCCCCCCCCCCAATTCTCATGGCTTCACTTGTGTGATCAGCTTTGAAGTGTCAGTTTTGTTGCTGATTTACAATGCTTCCCCAACAAAGCCCATCCTTTGATGATTCATGCTACCACAATCCATCAGTCTCTCCACTCTGGTGTGACACCAATAAGTGTGACACCAATTTTGTGGTGAAACTAATATTTTGGTGATTCCATCCCACAACTAAGTTTTCCCTATCCTTATCCTCTCTTCCTTTCATTGTCTCTACCATAGTTTCTAACGTCCATACTAGCATTATATTTACTCTTCATTGTCTATCCAGTGAATGCTATTCTTTCTATTCTTGGATTATTTTTTGCAGTTCTATTTATTCCTTCCTCAGTCTATACTAGAGTGACCATAAATATGTAGCCTCATGCCATTCTTGCCCCAGGAAATGGAAGATTGTATCAGCCCATTTTCTTTCATTTTTCTAGCTTTCTTCTTTCTCCAAATCCAATTCCAAATTGCTTTTCTACCTTTCTGCATCTCCACTGATTTGCTCCACACTTTGACCTCAAAACATACAATATCAACCTCTTACTCACCCCACCCCACCCCATCTCTTCATCCAGTATGTTTTTCTCTAACTTGTCAGAACTCTGTGTAGCTAGAAATTGCCCTTCCACTCAGGCTGCCTCATTTATCTGGAAAACGTTTTGTCTCTCAGGCTATTGAATCTCTTCATTTGAGATATTGCCTCAAGACCTTTCTTTTTTCCTTAGCTAATGGCAGGTTCTTTCTGAAAAAACGTTTTGTGATACCTCGATGAAGGATGTTATTTTCAGAAAAAGATATTCTGTCGTTTTTATATCAAGGCACAATACCTGCCTCAAAGGAAAACAGAATTTTGGTTTACTCTCAACAGTGCTTCCTTCTGTAGAAAAGAAAATCCTATAAATCTTGCTGCATGTTTATTTTCAGATTCATTGGTCTTGAAATATTTCTAATTCTGCAACTATTAAACACAAATCTATATTTTGACTCGAATCCCCCAATGCTATAGCTAAACATACACACATACAGGCTGAACTTGGACATGGTCTAGATACAGTACACATTTGTCATAGTTTTTTTTTAAAGCTTTTCTTTTCTTTATCCAATAGGTAAATAGAATAAAAGACTTAGCATTGAGTTAAGGCAGAAATATTTCAGCTCAACCATGCTTTTGCTTCTTCAGCATACAGCATATCTTTGCCCAGGGAGGCTCGCCTGATGCCATTATTGTATATTTTTATGCACCAGGCAAATCCTTTCTTTTATAACTAGGCCTTTAGTCTCTAATTGTCTGTGGCCTTATAAAAGTGGGTGGAATGTTTTTAATGTATATATTTTTTCTATTGGTTTTTATGTAATGGGTTGGTTGGTTCATTGGTTATAAGTTGCTTTTGTTTGCTTGAGCAACAAATTCAATAATAATAATAATAATGATGATGATGATGATGATGATGATGATGTCTAGGAAGAGTTGACTTTATACATACCTTTGACTACCCACAACTCTTTCTCACATAGGATAGTGCTGTTTTGTTTTGTTTTCTCCCAGGTTGAGTAGTTTTTCATGTACTGTATTCTTGTGGCTTGGGCATATATGTCTCTTAGCTTTTCATTATTTTCTATTATGCTAAGTCTATGGTTTTATTTTTGAAATGCTCAAATTGATATTTTTCTTTCCACAGTATTAACTAAGTATACAACACTAATCATACTCAGAGTAGACCCATTGACTCAAGTCTATTTAAATCCTATTAATGTTGTACTGTATATCACCCTAAGAATGAAATGAAATAAAATAGAGCAAAGACAAAAGAATTGGGGTTTAAAGCCAAATCCAGAGTAAATAAAAAAAAAAGACTTAAGAACTATATTTATATTTTAAGCATGGCTTGTCCAGTATTTTGGAAACCATTTACTTAGAAGCATTTTTAAAAGAGTTTGCTGAGACCATATTCACACATTAATCCCTCACACATTCCTAACCCAGATTCTCTCTAGGAAGAGACTGAGAGTTGGCCTTGAGCTTATCCCGATTTATTTGTGCCCTTCCTTGTTATCCTTGAAAGTAAAGATAGGAAACCCCTCTGAATATATAAACACAGGACCTGAACCTAGGAGGTTGCACTCTGTGTGATGAGGCATACAGTGAATATGCACATCAATGTGAGCCCTGGGCCCATTCCAGATTTCTCCCTGTGGGGAATCTGAATGGGAAAATTTAATGGGGGAAACCGCTAAGTCAGTAAACCAGTCAGTAAACCAGTAGAGGTAGTACTTTAACTAATAATAAAAAAGCAAGAAATCAGCCCATGCTTTCAGTTTAAGGTATTAAAAAAATATGATTTAATATTTTTTATATTTAAGAAATGATGCCTTAAGCACACTCTGCTTAATCCAATTGCTATAAAAGTTACTGGAATGGAAATACAAGATTTCTAGCTGCACAAGATTTCATGCTCCAGTAGCACGAACATAATATAAAGTTTAACTGATTAAGTGTAGGTGTTTTGTCATATGTTGACATAGTAATAGAATAATTTATTAATTAATATATTTGAGTGTGCCGTTTCTGAGATTAACAATATCAAAATACAGAAGTGTGATGTTTTCAAGCATAATACAATTTCTGTACTGTGTATGCAAAGTTTACAAGAAAATGACACTGTAGATGACTTGATTCACTGGAATGAACACACGGAATGTTGCTTATTCCCTACTTTATTAAGCATTCTACATTTTTAGTCAATGCAAAACAAAATATTTTACCTTTTTCTTAGGGCCATTGCTTCAAAAATGGTACTGTAAACCATGTTTATTGGGAGACTTGCTGAGACTCTTTTAAAGTTTAGCAAATTAAGTTGTAGGAATGTGCACAACAAAATGCATATATAGAGATATTTCCAATAAATAATAAATAAATAAATAACCAAATGGAAAAAAATGCTGGCTATTCAGTTATCTGCATTAAATTTGGGGTTATGACGGATTGCTGAGTGGCGAAGAATAGGAAATGTGGGACAGATGAGGGAAGGCCAAAGCTTTTAGGGCATGAAGCAAGCAAAATACCAAATTCTATTGATAGTTTTAATCTTGGGACCAAATGAATAGATTGTTGCCTGGTTTATACCATTATATATTAGATGAGGGACCCAGGTGGCGCTGTGGGTTAAACCACAGAGCCTAGGGCATGCTGATCAGAATGCTGGCGGTTCGAATCCCTGCGACGGGGTGAGCTCCCGTTGCTCGGTCCCAGCTCCTTCCCACCTAGCAGTTCGAAAGCACGTCAAAGTGCAAGTAGATAAATAGGAACCGCTCTGGCAGGAAGGTAAACGGCATTTCCGTGCGCTGCTCTGGTTCGCCAGAAGCGGCTTTGTCATGCTGGCCTCATGACCTGGAACCTGTACGCCGGCTCTCGGCCAATAAAGTGAGATGAGCGCCGCAACCCCAGAGTCGGACACGACTGGACTTAATGGTCAGGGGTCCCTTTACCTTTACCTTATATTAGATGAACTGCTTTCTTGTGTTCAGTATGTCAACTGATTAGCAATTTAGATTCACAGTGGACTATATTTTTTACCAACTGCAAAGAACAAATGATTTGGACCATGATATATTGTCCGTTTCTCCATCTCTTTCAATGGCATCTGCTGTTGTTGTTTGATTATTGCGTAGTATAATTACTGCTGTTATTTCAGAGTCCATCACCAATCCCAGGCCATTGTTGTGCTTCTGTTCTTCCTGTCAGCAGGTGTGCATGCTGAGACTACAATGAATAGAAGCAACTCTCATATTGCTCCTTGTTATGTTATGATTTTGATCCATGAGGTAATAAAATTACCATTTTAAGCCTCCTTAATAGCTTCCAGGGACTCAGGTGGCGCTGTGGGTTAAACCACAGAGCCTAGGGCTTGCTGATCAGAAGGTCGGCAGTTCGAATCCCTGCGACGGGGTGAGCTCCCGTTGTTCGGTCCCAGCTCCTGCCAACCTAGCAGTTCGAAAGCACGTCAAAGTGCAAGTAGATAAATAGATACCGCTCCGGCGGGAAGGTAAACAGCGTTTCCATGCGCTGCTCTGGTTCGCCAGAAGCGGCTTTGTCATGCTGGCCACATGACCCGGAAGCTGTACGCTGGCTCCCTCGACCAGTAACGCGAGATGAGCACCGCAACCCCAGAGTCGGACACGACTGGACCTAATGGTCAGGGGTCCTTCTAGTGACTAGGGCCAATAACCTTTTAACTTGCTTTAATACTGTGCACTTGCTCACATGCCAAGTGAGGTTGAAATAAGGTCAGACAGAAGTGTAACTTCATTTTAAATATTAGTTCCCAAAGAACAACATTTAAGCAATTTTTTAAAAAAATAGTCTAGAGAATCTTTGAATAACTAAAAATTATAGGGGTAATTAGGTGAATAAACTTGGCATATTTCATCTAAGGTACAGGCATACATCCATTGCTGAGATAATTATTAGCACAATGCCAGTTTTTGTTAAACATGAATACATGAAAGCAGCCTAGATAATAACACATAATATTGTTGCGTGGCTTATTTTTGTCTTATGCCCCTTATAAAGGCAAGCGTATATTTCATTTTCCTGTACCTGTACTACCTTTGTTGTGTTTTCTGTGTCAACCATCAAAATTCTCTTACTTCAAGAATCTTCACAAATAGCATTTTTGAATGTTAATGTGTAAGGTACTGATTTACAGAAAATCTACAGTGTCTCTGATGTGTGAAAGAAATTGTTCTGCCCCAGAGCAATGTTTATCTTCCGTGATTTATTCCACACTTGCTGCAGAGACTGTTTATACCAGAGACAACCAACTTGAATCCTCTTTTTCCCTTGTGGCTTTCCTTAAGCTGGGAAGACAGGACCATCAGATCAGGAATTACAATTCTCCTGTGAATTGCTACAACAGAAAAAGGAATGCCTTTAACAGAAAAATAATGTCACAATGTGTTGATGTATTTCTGGCGTAAAACATGCTTGACAGTGAGAGTATAATTTTGGATCTTCAGCTACTTATATGCATATTCTTTTACTATAATTTATTCTACTATGAATTAGACACAGAAAGCTCCTTCTCACTCTTCTTTCCATACAAGAGGGGAAAGGGAAATCATTTAGAATCACACCAAATAACTATGAAAATGGCATCACCATGCACACATGATACCTACAGTGCACAGTGTGCACACACACTGATATCCTCATTCTATAAATGCCCACGCTTGCAGAAAGGTTTGCAGGATGGAGAAAAGTGGCTATAGTATTGGTATGCTATCCAACACTAACCCAGTGCTGTTCCAACAGAAGAGTGTGAGTTGGTGCAACTGCGCCAACTGCAGCCACCGTTGTCCAATGTAGCATACTAGCATAACAGAAAAATGTGTGGCATATGAATGGGGTGAATACCAGTAGCAGTTCAAAAGCCATTTCCCCCACCACTACAAACTGATAGAAAATTCAGTGCTGTAATTCCACACAACAGGATAGTTGATCTATTAGAGTAGACTCAGAGCATTGCTGCTGCAGGTATGACCATGTAAAACATCCTCTGTGCTATTGCAACTGTACATATCTTTTCTATTGGAGTATCTGCTATGTGCATGACACTCCTTAGAGGCTGCTTAGTAAAGTAAGAAAAAAATGCATTGAAGCCACATCCAAATAAACATGTTTAATTTAATTAATCATCATATTTCCATCCAAATCAAGATTGGTCTGGTTTATGACTGGAAGCATGAAGATACAACTTTCTGAAATAAGCTACACTGCACAAACAGTAAAAGAAAGAAAGAAATGTTTTTACTTTTTTACAAATAGAAAAAAAATGTTAATATTGGTGAAATCATATCTAATGCACATTTTAAAAATAGAGTCATTTAGTGTATTTAGAAGTGCAGGTTTATTAGAAGTGCAGGTTTAAAATGCAACTTTTCTCAATAGTAAATACATACCAGTGAAGTACATAAACATTGTTAATTAATAGTCACAAGGAGAGATCATGACATATGCTGTTAGAAAACTCACTTTTGCTAACATAACAAAGACCTTATAGGCAATTTGAAACCTGAGAGACATGAAGAATGATACCCAATTGTTCGCTGCTGTCTAACAAACTGCAGTAATTGGGAAAGTAACCTTGACATATTTTGGCTGAGGTCTGAGTACCCACAGTTTATTATATTTCAGACAGTATCCATTAACAGAGATGTGGAGCCAAATTAACTCTAATGTTGCAATCTTCACAAGACATTCCATAGCTAGCAATAACGTTAAAATGACACTCTTAAAATAAGAATTTCAATTATGAGCCAGATGAAGCTGGGGGGGGGGGGAAATTGACAGCTTTAATGAGCAGTAGGAGTTAGCATTTACTTTGATAAAGATCAGAGTTAACATAGATATGAAGACAAACCAAAAAGAGTAATATGAGCTGATTTCCCATTGTGCCATGTTGGCAACAGCTGAAGGAATAAACTTTCAAATTTATTTCCTCAGACTAGTCATCATTTCAAATTCCATCTATTATTTATTTATTTCTGGTATTTATATGCCACTTAATATCCAGAATTGCTTATAGTTACATTGCTGTAACTAGAAAATGTGCTGAATTCCTTTTCTGGAGCATTCATGATGCCTATGGTGCTTTGTGATACATAGAAACATAGTATTGTAGAGATGGAAGGGAACACAATGATTATTAAGTCCAGCCCCCTACAATGCAGGCATCTCAACTAAATCCTGGATTATTTCAAAAGCCTACATTAGTTTAAGCTGTCTACAGTCAATTCTACACATATCTACTTCGAAGTAAGTAATACTGAAGTCACTGGGGCTTATTCCCAGTAAGTAGAACTGTATATAGAATTGTAGCCTTAAAATATATTCCATATAGATAGAACAAATGAAATCAATTGACCTCTTGACATGAAGATGTGTTTGAGCAATGGTATTCTGGAAAATGTCAATGAAAGAAAGAAATAAGCATGAATTACAGTAAAAAAAAAGCAAAATATGTCTTGCTAATGTTGCACTAAAAGATTTAAACTGTATCTAGAGTCAAGATAAAATACAGCAGAATTTGAGGGTGAAAAATATGCTCCCTACATGCATTATTTTCTGTCTTTCAGGCTACAAATTGCCCTGAGGCAAGGAAAAAAGTAGTAATGATTTAAGGGTCTGATCTTTCCTGTAATTATATTTGCTAAATTAAGATGCTGTCTTCATGATATTGAGAGTACAGAAATTGAGGTTACTTTCTGTATCTGTTGCTCTATAGAATACAGCTCTATGGTTGACATGACAATGTCACATTTGCCCTACAGGCGTAATCTGATATTAAGTATCTTTCATGTATACAGAAAGCAATTTCTACACTATTATCTTTATTCTACACTGTCTTCAGAAATAATTTTAAACTTTAAAATTCAGTGATAAAACTAAAGCTTCCTAAATAAGCAAAGAAATAATAAAACCATTGGGGTTTTTTTCCTCCTGAGATTCGTCAGCTCACATTGAAGATATGACTTTGTTAATGATACAAAAACAAGTAATAGAGTAACTATGCAAGGGGGAAATAGATCCCCCCCATCTGTATTTACATAAAGATAGTCTATACACTCCCCCCAACCCTGGATTAGTCCAACCTTGTACAAAGCAGCATGTGAAATTCTTATTGTGCTTTTGATTTAGTATACTGGTTCGATGCTGTTAAAAGTATCTGAAGGAAAGATACAGGTTGCTTGAAGCACAGTCTCTAGGTACTGGAAAGCACTGCAGAATGGCATTTGATAGCAGTACAAAAAGAAAATCCAAATAAAATGTTAGGTCACAGATTAAAACACAGATGTGAACAGAATCAATTTAATGGTTCTAATGATAATTATTTATTTCTGAATAAATAATAATTTATTTCTGAATGCATTCAGAGAATACCTGAGCAGTTTACAGAAACAGAATATAACACGTAATTCAGATCACAAAAGGGTATTAAAACATGGGGCTGTTTTCAACTAAAGAGTTCCACTAGTGCGAGGACTTTAAGCCATGCAGTGCAATTTCCCCACCCTATCCTCTTCCCACATGCCTTGTAAACTCACTCAAGAGGATTGAGGGAACCCAGAAGCAGATTTAGGGTTTGTGCGGGATGAGAAGAGAGCGAGAGAGTTGCATTCATCCTTAAATCTAAGTGACAATTTGGGATGTATGAGGGATAGGCAGTTTCTTAGATACTACAGGCTTCTTCACCTGTAGTAAAACATTATGTCAAGCTTGCTTGCATATTGACAGCCAATGCAACACTTTCAACCCATGTGCCACACGTTGTCTATGGGTTTTCCCAGTGAGCAACTACAGTACAGCAGCGTTTTGCGCTAGCTGCAACTTCTGGACCAAATTCAGGGAGAGCCCCACCTAAAGTGCATGTCATTAATCAAGCCTAGAGATTACCAAGGGCTGGACCACTGTCACCAAGCTATCCCTGTCCAGGAACAGACACTGGAGACACTTGAGCCTCCATTTTCAAGTATCCCAAAGATCCTATATCCCAAAGCTACAAACCTGTTCTTTTGGAGGGAGGGAACCTCATCCAGAACAGGCAACATTAAAGCATTTTGTTCTTTCCTGTGAATAATTTTCATTGCTTTGCACTATAAATTGCACTATCTTGATACAGTATACTCTTCATTTAGCTTCAGCAGTTACGGTAAATTATCCAAGTTACAGTTCATTTGACTCACAACTTATAATAATTTATAACCAAGTCTGTGTTTATTTTGCATTATTTATTGACATTATACTAAAGGTCTATTAATATATAGTTAGTGATAATTATTTTTCTAATATATGTTTGATTCATATATGCTATTGCTCAGAAAACAGGGCTCTGAATTCTAATTATCCATTTCTTTGTCAGACTGTGGATAAACAATGCTGTTGCATGCTTTCCAATTAATGTGCATCTTGTATTGCTTTGCAACAAATCTAAGCAACACATCCTGTGGAATTCTATTAACAAGTAAATGAAGATCAGCAATTTGCACTCAGTTTAGCTTGATTGTTAAATGTAAGTATAAGGATCAAGAAGATATTGAGTAGTCATTATTTTAAATGGGATCAAAATATGCATAAAGGAGACAGGTTAGCACCCAAGGCTATACTCCAGGAAGGTGAAAGGAAAGGAATGAAATAAAATCCTTTGGAGGTCTACAATAAAATTGTCCATTTTAAAAGTAGATTGAGACTAGAACCCTATACCCTCTTATATATGAGTAAGTCCTATTCAACTGAATGGGACATTTTTGTAGACATAGTATAGGATTGTATTGTAAGTGAAATTTTCATAAAAAGATTACGACAATTAAATAATAGCCATGACATTCCACCAGCATACTTTTACACGGCTGTTTGTTAGGACTGTTGTTCAATATCTAAACTAACTTTGCTGATGCTTCCCCACTGATAGCTCGGTTTGTGTGGATGAGGAGACTTTTAGTCAATGCTTTCTTTTTTTGTAAAGAGAAATGATCCATGGGAACTCCCAAAAGGAGAGAAGGCATGAGAAAACACATCCAGACTTTCATGCTCTGTAGCAGCACCTAAGCAGTTAGAGGCTGACCTATTTTTGAGGTGGTATTTCAAAGACTTTGCAGTTCAAGCTTTTTAAAAATCAATCTATTTCAAACCCTGCAAAGCTGTTACTTTAACACCAATACTAGTAGACACGATATCACTGTAAGGAATTTAACCATGGTTCCGTGATGAACTGGAGTAGATTTTACTTGCATCTTAGGGCCAAGTTTTCAGAAATGAAATGTTATGTTGATAATTTTAATAAATGTATCTGTGAACAGCATGGCATGTGATGAAACTGACTCCATTTCACGAAAGAGGCTAACAACGTAGATCAAATAAACAAAGTAGGGAATCAAGAGTATGAGCCTCAAAAAATGTGTGCTCAGAAGTTAGGGGGTTTCAAATTAATAAATGGAGGGATATCTGTCAGGATGGGACTTAGTTTGCTGATTTTTTGAGCTTTGGGAGTTTATAGGTTTTTGCTCTTGGAAGCTAAAGAGAGTCCTACCACTTATGCAAGACACTTTATTTATTTAATCATAAGCATTTATAAACCACTTAATATTTTAAAATCTCGCAGTGTACAGAAATACAACTTAAAAATGATGAATAGTATTATAAAAACATTGTTCAGAGATGAAACATAAATACCAATAACAGAATATTATAAAAACAGAAATTTAGTAATAACAGGGTCTAATCTTATGGGTCAAAGAAACCTGTACAAAGGATATGTTATTTAGTTTGTTAATTTAAAAGCATTGGACTTCATATTGACACCCTTCTGTATTGACAAGGATAGCCACATCTGGCTTGGGATGTCTAGTAAAATATAAAGTAGAGAAATTAAAGGGACAGGGCACGTGAAATGTCAACATGCTGGTCCTATACCACCTTTGGTCCCAGAAGCCCTCATGTGATGACATTCCAATAATTACACCTGCCATTCTGTCTGTCTGTTTCTCTCTCTCTCTCTCTCTTTCTCTCTCTCTCTCTCTCTCTCTCTCTCTCTCTCTCTCACACACACACACACACACACACACAGAGAGAGAGAGAGAGAGAGAGAGAGAGAGAGAGAGAGAGTTATTTCAAACTTTACTGTAATATGGCAGTAATGATGTATCGGGGAAACACATGAACTGAGCCTAGATGTTGACTTAGTACATTCTAGGGTTTCCATACGTCCAGGAATTCCCAGACATGTCCTCTTTTGGGGGTCCTACATGCCCATCCAAGGGGAATTTTACATTTTAAAGCCAAGTTTTTTAAAAAAAGTATAACAATAATAATTGTGTGTGCAGGCAGCTCTGGTTTAGACTTGGGCGAACAGCGTGGGCTTGGCTACGGCGGAGGGGCTATTGGGCGATTGCCCAGAAAAGCTCAACAACTTTTTGTGTCCGGATTTTTACCTCTTGAAATATGGCAACCCTAACATATTCTGCCACTTGGCTGGCTATATCCCCATCTGCTGAAACAAAGGGATTATCCTGCTATAGTGTGAAGCAGCTCCAATTTAGCTAAAAGCCCATTTACATTTGTCCTTCCCTGAAAACCAGTATTCACGACTGTTAGTTTCTCTGTGCACCCGAACCCTCTATATTTGATGCCTTTTAAGGTGGCTGTTTGATAACAATTTCTGTTGACATGCCTTCATTGCACATAATTTCTCAATAGAGACCACGTAATCTGTAAAGTAATCACAATATAATTATAATTTTATTTTTGCATTCCAATATTGTTACCATTTTTGTTTTCATTTGATGAATTACTGAATTATTGTGTATGATCTAATTAAATAAATTTTAAGAGTTTCTGAATTATATGCAAAACTGAATGTTAAATTGTGCTAAATTATGGAATTTACAACAAATCCCATGCTTTCATTCATGAGAAAAGGGCAGCTTGAATGGAAATATATATTTGCTTATGCAAAAATATAAAAACTACTTCACCCACAACATGAGCATGGATATAGCCGGGCTATGTGTTTAAAATACTCACAGATCCATATTCGTCCGAGGTGGGGGCAAGCAGTGGTTGCCTAAAGGTTCAAATTAAGATTATGAGGGAAACTCTCCATTCCTGTTATTCTCTTTCTTAAACATTTACTGTTAATATCATATCCATGATTCTATGTCCCATCATGTTCCCCCTTTTCCCATTAAGCAGAGCAGATTTGCAACCAAAGGGGGAAGCAGAACTCAGGTAAATGAGTTCAGGTAGCAGCTGCAGATAAGTGGTAGAGCATCTGCTTCGCATGCAGAGAGTCCCAGGTTGGCCCCCAGCATCTCCAGGTATGGCTGGGAGAGACCCCTGCAAAACTGAAGCGTTGCTGCCAGTCGGTGTAGACAATACTGTTTTTAATGAAAGGGCTGGTGCCATGCTCTTTTATTGTAGTTATCTCTCTCTGTGTGTTTAGTCATTTTTTAATGATTTCCCCCTATGATTTTAGCTGTTCTTATTTTTATCTGTAAGCCACTTTGAGTCCCTGTCAGGGGAAAAGACTGTGTATAAGTAAATACCGGTAAATTTATTATAACAATAGAGAGTTGAAACTGGATCACAGAGTGTGTAGTGATCCAATAAATATTACCGTGATGCTGGCCACTGTTTGTTAAACCAAGTTTATTCCAAGTAATTAAACTTTTAACTATTTTAAGGAGCTCTTAGTACCGTAATTAACTCAACTTCTCTTTAGATCAGTTGATGGGTTTTGATGCAGTCCTAAGGCTAACAAATTCCATGAACCCTGGAGAAATCCAAACTTTGCAAAATATCAGGGACAACTAGCAGTTTGTAGCTGATTATTTTTAAACAAACCAGCTTGTTATTCAGTACCTTCAGTAATAGCAATAAGGCATGATAACTTTTTTTAAAGCTATTAATGTTTTCCAGTCTTAGTTTTATAACCTGCCTGTCTGGTAATGGATGGGTTTGCTATTCCCATCTTACTGTGGCTCAGAAAAAGGAAACTCTGCATGTTCCCTTCCTGAAATAGCTTTGTATATCTTTTAAACTTGGCTCATGTAAAAATGCCATTTTCTCTAATGGATTATGCATTGGATCCAAATAACTGTATGAGAAGAAACTAACCACTAGTGCTTTTCCATAAATGCTTGCACACAAGCATCCACAAGAGTTCATACAGTGCTTTAATAAGTAGGTTCTATAGCAATTCTCTTTAGGGTTGTGTGAGCTTTTGTGTATGCAGAACAAATTTTTGGAATTTAGTTTAACAACACTCTAATGTGAGGTATGAAATAACCCTTCAGTGACTAAGGTATGCCATCCAACCACAGAAGGACGCCTTTGGATACAACTCTTTTATCATCAGCCAACGTTTTGCTTTTTTAAATAAATTTTTTTCCCCAATTAAACACTTTTAACAAATCAAAAACAAATAATTTCTCATACATCTTTGCTTTGCCGAGCTGCGACTTCCCTCCCTCCCGTCAGCAGGTTTTCTAGTCCATTCTTTCCCTGCAGTTTCTTTCTTTAGCTTCTTCACAATGCCATAGGATTATTCCAGTCCCGCTAGTGTTTTCAAACTTCTACGGTTCAATCTTAAATAGTCAACAAACATACTCCATTCTCTTTGGAATTTCGCTTCATCCTGGTTTCGTACCTTGCTGGTCAGTTTTGCAAGTTCAGCATATTCCACCATCTTCGTCTGCCACTCCTCTATCGTTGGTACTTCCTGTGTCTTCCATCTTTGGGCTATCAATATTCTAGCCGCGGTTGTTGCATACATATCATCAGCCAACGTTGGTGGTATTTCAGCACTTGTTAAACCTGCACACTATACCTGTGCACTCAAGCATTTTCTGGTGTTTGTTGGTGGTGGTATCCGTCATGTCAGGAATAATTAATGGTGCCCTTGGGTTATCAGCATACCCCTCAACTGCCCCGATTAAATCAGGACATCCCATTGGGGGGGGGATGTGCTCTCAAGAGCCCCGAAAGACGCAGGGTGCAATATTGCATGGGATCGTGACTCACGCAGGAGTGCGTCCCAGAGGACGCACACCCGTTTTCCATGGCAACCTGTTAGAGGGTATGGGTTATCATTTGCATTTTATTATTCATCGTTTTAACTTGACCATCATCTTCACATGGATTGCCACAGGCGGTATAAAACTACTTAAAACATAGTAGAAAAGGTGGGATGTTGTGGAATACTTCAGAAAAATGACAGCTTAAGAACCAAGACAGTTGCATTTAAACTGCTTAACTATAGCTTACTGTGAATGAGTGCTAGGGTACTGCCTCCTCTGTTTCATCTGATATCTAAAAGAGGCCAGAACACAATAGTTGCAGTAGGCAATGTCAACAGTGCAGCTTTAGAGTGAGTGTGGATATATTTAATCACTATGTCTCAACACTGTGCTAAAGAATGTATGAACTATTGGCCCTATCATTAATTTTTATCGTCTGCCATGGTCTTTCTTTTGTCCCTCTGTTGCAAAAAATGTTATGAGTAGCAGCATACATACAGAAAAGATGTGAACACTTAAGGGATAAAATGCGTAATAAGGGTCAAACAGTAGGTCAGAATGCTTACTTGGAAATATACCTGTTCCACCCACTGACTGTGGTAATAGGAAAGGCAATCTATGATAAAATATTAACAGAATTTCTGACAGTGGTAGAGTCACAGAGAAAATTAAACAATATCACTGATTATCAAATACAACCTGTTGAATACTGCATGCTAAATATAATTGCTGTCAGATAAATAAAATAATGTCAATTATTTAATTATTATTAAAATGTCAGTGTCGTATCAATAATTAGAAGTCAAATATCCAGTAGTGGCAGTTGTAAGATGTTCGTAATGTATGAAACGTCTGTTTTGAAACAGATGTAGAAATTAAGTATTTAATGGATATCCATTCTCAGAATTTGCAGCAGATAGTTTTGAGGAGGATTTATGGAGAGCATAAACTTGTTTTAATCTATAGTTTCTGGAATCAGCAAATTTACATCTCTTTTGGGTGCATGCTGACAGGTAAAAATGCACCAAAACAGTTTGCTTGTGGCCGCCTTGATTCCACTTCCCTTCCAATCTGCACTCTCGTGTTGTATTACCACAACCATCACAAAGATCTGTGTTGAATAAAGTTGGGACTACATGGATGAAACTCTAGGTATATGCCAACTAATCAAACATTATCATGTCAATCTTAACTTGGCTTCATGTCTTAAAAGCTTTACAATGCTGAGATATTTTGAGTCCAATCTGAAGCCTGATTTGGACCTTGTCATTGGGAGTGTGACTGGATCTGATTCTCTTTATCCTTCACCAGTAATTGGCACCCCCTTACCCATCTCCCATTTGTCCCCTTCACTTAATATTTGTTTTTGCTTCAAAACACTGACAGCAATGGCAAAGCAAGGACCTCCCTTCCATCTTTGCTAGTCTGAAAGCTGGCACATGACTGTGGCTGTGTGCCAGATGCAAATATTACATTGTGCTATGTAGTTTTCCAAGTACTGCAGACATCAGTAAGTGGCATGGGGAAAACTACATTACCTAGAATTTCTTGCTCATGTACTCATCTGAGTATAAATAATAACTCCCCCAAGTTTGCTAACAGTAGAGGAGAACCAAACAACCTCTCCCAAACCTTCACTCTCAAACCAGCCTAGAGCTGAATGAGAGTATCCTGAAATGATAATGGGTGTATAATGCATTTTTTAAAGGAAGGTAGGCCCTATTATCACTATTATGCACTCATCATTGCTGCTGGCCTTATCTATGTGTTGAATTATTTAGAATGCTTGGGATATTGCTGCTTGTTGCCTCTGCGAAATGGAAAGCATGATAATGAATAAGCTATTTTTTTTTTTTTTATTAAAGTTTCAGTTTCATCATTACAG
This sequence comes from Darevskia mixta, assembly GCA_034641385.1. Taxonomy (NCBI): domain Eukaryota; kingdom Metazoa; phylum Chordata; class Lepidosauria; order Squamata; family Lacertidae; genus Darevskia; species Darevskia mixta. The sequence continues at coordinate 7,153,018 of JAWWNH010000022.1, forward strand.
ATCTGCAAACAGCAGAGATGTGGTGTGTTTTTTGGGCCAGCTGCCCATTAATTTAGATTCCATTTAGCTGCAACAATGCAAACCGTGACTTGTGCTTTTGCAACTAAAGCGCAATTCAGTGTCGTAAGCATGGGAAATGGTGCATGCTCTACTTTTGTTTGCTTGGCAAATCCCTTATTAGTCACATACAAAACACAGGCTTGCATAATGAATCTTGGTGTGGACTGCTGCCTAATGCCCTTTAGACATAGATGGCTCTGGGAGAGCACAAAGCAAAGCAAATGCCTCCTCATCTGCTCATAATTAGAATTAAATAGTTGTTTATGTTTGAAAAGATTGCAGTATGGGAGACAGAGCTTCTTCTGCCATGATCTACCTTGCCCCTTCTTTGTCTTGTCGCTACTGTTACTACTATTGTTATTTTTTTAGGAGCTGCCTCTGCTGTGAAAATGGTACTGTGAAAGGGCTTATTGTTGGCTCCACCAACCCTATGTGTTATAGTGGCATAATCTGTACATGTCAAAATGCTCAGGCACCTACTTTATTTTAATATATCTGTGCTAGCAGCTAAAGATAAAGAATTCAGGTGACACAAAGAAATTCTGCTCCAGGACTGGAAGACTTCATAGGGGGCCCTGCCTTCAGTATTTCCTTCAAACTTTTCTCAGCCTACCAGAAGGAGTGAGCCTGCAACAAGATGATAATAAAAATAGCACTTGCTGCACAGTTCTCCCAACTTCTGAATATTAAACCTCCCCACAAAACCATGAGTGCTGCAAATTAGTGCGTTGCAATATTTTATTGGAATGCTCGATTTTACTATAACAGTGTGACCTAAAAGCTTTATCTGAAATGTATATTCACCCTCAGTCTTTTTCTTCCATTGCAAGATTGTTCCTAACAAGTGCACTCTTTCAGACAATGGCTAGCTAGCTTGTGCCATGGGTGAAGGATTATTAAGCTGCCTGAATCACTTTATTTATGTGTGTGTGTGTGTATGTATGTATGTATGTATACATACATACGTACATACACACACATAAATAAAGTGATTCAGGCAGCTTAATAATCCTTCACCCATGGCACAAGCTAGCTAGCCATTGTCTGAAAGAGTGATCCTAGATAACTAAGCAGAAGTCTGGTTTAGGTTTACACAATGAGCAACTGAACATGTCTTAAGTGTCAATTTTACACATAGGAAGCTACAGTATTTTAGTCATTAGGTAAAGTTTGTGCTTCTGTTGCAGCTTGTAATATGTATAAAATGACTCTTGTGAGACACTACTTAGCTTAGTGTGCTTTGTTTTCTTGTGAATCCCTTCAACACAAATGAAGCCAATATTCTACTCAGCATTCAGTGACAGGTAAGTTACCTGTCTGGCTCCAGTATGTTCCCACAGCTTGTGTCTGAAGCCATGTACACAAGATGTTAGCCACAATCCATATCTATAGTGTACTTTCTTGAGAAATACTGCTGCTTGATGCATTTCCCCTCAAACGAGTTTCCATCTGATTTGAAAACATAAGCTGCAGTCACTATGCAGTTAAGATGAGGTGTGTACATTTGAAACAAAGATACAAAACCAAACTTAACAATTTCCACATAAATCACAACAAAATCTAAAATAAAGACCCAACAACAACAACCCTGCCCACCCCCAACCCAAACCAACCCCAGCCCAATAATCTGTTCAGCAGCTTCAGCTTTTGTAGCTGGTCAGTCAGGGCCCTACTCTCCCAGGCCTGCAAGGCAGGGAGCAGGTTTTCTGGGACTCAGAGCCAAGATGGTGTGTTCTGGTCTTAATTCTAGTCTGAATACAACCAGTGCTTGTGTAATTAAGGCCAACTCTGCTTTCTCTGGATAGGGTTGCAACTGGGAAACTAGTTCAATTTGGTAAAAGGTTCTTCCACCTGTTAAGATCAGCTGCTCCTCAATAGATGATAATGAATTCAGGAGTACCCCCAAGCTGAATATCGTATTCTTTCAGAGGAGTGCAATCCCATTAAAAACCATTTGTAAAATATCCATCTAGACCAGTAGTTTTACTAGCAAGTAGCACTTCTTTCCTGTCTGGATTATGTTTGTTTGGCCCTCATTCACCCAGAACCACTCAACACCTGCTTAAGGCTCTTTTCACTGAGATAATAAATTTATATTTGGGATATACAGAGGAGGGCAACCAAGATGATCAAGGGTCTGGAAACCAGGCCTTATGAGGAGCGGTTGAGGGAGTTGGGTATGTTGAGCCTGGATGGAACAAACTTGTTTTCTTCTGTAGGACCCAAACCAATAGTGTCAAGTTACAAGAAAAGAGATTCCGACTAAACACCAGGAAGAACTTTCTGGTGGTAAGAGCTGTTCAACAGTGGAAATGACTCCCGTGACAGGTGGTGGGCTCTCCTTCATTGGAGGTTTTTAATCAGAGGTTGGATGACCATCTGTCATGGATGCTTTAGTTGAGATTCCTGCATTGTGTGTGGGGGGGGGTGAACTAGATGACCCTCAGGATCCGTTCCAACTCTACAATTCTATTATTCTATTATCTATGATACCATTGGACTAAAAGCTAGAGCTGACATGATGGTGTATTCTTCCAAATAAAAATAAAAGTCTCCCCATATAATATTAAGGAGATGCTATTCCAGCACTCTTCTCTGTGACATTTAGGTTTCTGTGTAGATGGAAGAAGAAGAAAGGGACATTCAGTAATCGAACCTTCACTCACAGTCTGCACTTGTATAGCTGAGGCACAGGTTTACCACCTCAGTGAAAAGTTGTCCTCATCACACACTACGAGCAGTCTCAGTACATTTTAGAAAGCCTTCCTTCATGTACTTCATGAATCTGGATCTACTATTTGTGAAATTCATAAGCATTCCCCCAATCCTTAGACAATTCATGATGGGCAGTTTGCTAATATTTAAATAAAACCTAGGCTTGGGCAGAGGGGAAACAGGAAAGTGTTTCTCTTCGTGTGGTACACAAACACTTGTGATTATCAACATCATTCTCCTTTGGACTTATCTTTTAAAACTCTCCCAGAGGACACTTGTTTTGCCATCATGCTTCAACACCCACTTTGGGTAGTGTCTTTGTTACTGATTAACAAGCATCCTTCAGTCTATTTGGTGAGTCCTGACCTAACATTTTGAAGAGATCCTAGAACTCTAATCTTGCTTTGTTATACCAAAGAAAACAGCCCATGAGCCTGTGCTTTGGAATAATTGTTGGTGGGTGTTGCATCATAGGTCCACCCTTTCCTTTCACTTATGATTCAGTCTCACATTTTCACCTACTTTGTCTAGGATATAAAAATACCTTTCTGTGAGCCACAAAACTGTATTATTCCCTTCCCTTTCTTATTCATCGTAATCCCATCAGTCTGTAGAATGACTTTCTTTGTCTTCTTTTAAAGGTCTGTTTTCTGCCCTTTTGTTGACACATAGATATAATTAATGGAGGGTAATTAAATCCCACTGCTGACAAAATGTGACAGTGTATTGTTCTGTTATTATTCAGCACCAATTATCCTAAAATAAAGTCACTCTTCTGACTTTATAATTCTTCGACTCATTTTCATGTACACAGTACAACACATAAATATAGTCATTGTTTTGCCTGTCTGGTGCCCTTTTCCCATTGCTACACATCGCAGCCTGCAAAGACGCAACAGTAATTTCTTTACCCCACCCCTCGTTGTATATTGGTCAGTCATCAGAGAAGACCATAAATCATTCCATTGAACGCCAGATACAAGAAAATGAGTTCATTTTTGTATTGTTTTAATATGTCAAATTTTATTTTGCATATTGTTTTTCTACCAGGTCTGTATATTAGGATCACTTTTAAAATTAGAAAATGTATATAGTGCCCTAGTAAAAACTGAAATAGTTTTGCAAGTTGATTTTGAACAATCCTATGTCTAGAAGGCAGTTTGTGGACCTTTTTTTTAAAAAAAAAAGAAAGCTCAATACTTTTCCCAAGGTAATTTTAACAGAAGACAATATCTGACCAAATTGTGTTCATTTTCATGGTATAATTTAGTTGCAAAATGTGTCCTTTTCACGACAAGATTGTCTTGACTTTTTGAAACAGTATGCCCTATATCTGTAAAGAAAGCTTGAGTACAAGGAATGCCTAACTGCCTCATTTGGTGTTGTTAGATTAGCCTCCCTAGCTGAGCAGTTTTGTGAAATGTCTCCTTTACGCTTTTGACATAATTTCTCTCTTAAATCGTTCATATGTGCAAAGTTACAGAGCAGGAAAGAAAGGTGAGACAAGTTTCGTGGAAAAGGCTTAAGAAACACAGCAGATGTTACAAGAAGTACTTCAAAGCAGGGGAAGATGTACAGTAGTACATTTTGTTACTTGTTCAATGCTGCTTGAACTCCATAGATAGTAGAGAAAACTCAACTCCAGAAAAATTAGATGGCATTGGTGCAAATATTGCATGGGTATGCTAAATTTCCATCATCTACACTTTACAGGTTTCTTGGAAATCAGTTTGATAGATACTTGAGGTCAGCTTGATAGATACTTGAGACAGGACCTTTTCATTGGTAGCACCACAATTGTGGAAATCCCTCACCAGGCAAATTCGACAATACCTTTTTGTTTCACAAGACTTATTTGAGCTCATTTTTTTTTCCTCACCTGACTTTTAGATTCTGGTTTAAAATGTTTGTATTGGTGGTTTGATTTTGTTTAATTGTCTTAGCTTTCAGTATGGTGAATAATTTTTAAAAAAGCAATCTTGGAAACACTTTATCTTGAAAGGCAGAGTATAAATGAATAAATAATAAACTGTGCTGCTATTGCCACAATAGCAATGAAAATAATAAAAATTGTTAATGGGTAGCCTGCTGTTTTGATTAATGTACAGTCTTTATATTGGTCAACATTCTTGCCCTTGGCAAGATAGTGCATGTAATTTTAATGTAAGGGTCCAACTGTAAAATATTTGACAGCTCCTTTGAAGGAACCACCATTCTTTAGCTGCACTTGAAAAATCAAGCTCTGACACTGTTAAATTGCTTGGCTCTGTAATCTTCGTGGCTTTTTCTCCCCTAGCAGTGCTCCTGAAAGTAGCTTGATATTGGAAACCATATTTCTTTTTCATTTTTCCTTTCTTTGTATTCATTTACTAGTATTTATGCTGAGATGGCAACCAAACTGAAAGGCATGAGCAGGGAGAGCAGATTAGTGTCTGGGAGTTCACTAAAATGAGCTATGCAAATAATATGATTTTCCCTCTACGGTCTACTCTGTCTTGTGGAAAAAGTAATTAAGGCTTATACCCACTGCAGCCTTTAAAGTGAACATGACAATAGGCAAATGTCCTTTTCTAACAGAAACTAAAGCAGTAGCCCTGGAATGGGTCAATTACTTCAATGATTTGGGGTCCATGGTGAATTAGAACACCATCAGCTTTCATGAAATATGCACAAGGCTGTCAATTGCTTGTGCAGGACTGATAATCCCTGACAAATATCGGGTCTCATCAGATATTGGCGGTAATAAAAATGCCCAGAACAGGTGGATAGCTTCAGTTATCTACACTTCGTTGTTAAAACTACAACACATCTCTCCAGAGAGGGTAAGCGGCTGTTTGATTAAGTATGGCATCACTGGCAAATATCACAAGGCAGCAAGTAATCACACTCGAGCTAGAGAGAGTGAGAGAACGAGAGGCAGAGAAGAACATAGAGCAGATGGATTGTTTCAATTATTCGGGCCCCTTGAATACAAACCACAACTGCCATCAGCGGATCTGATGGCAGACGAGTAATAACTGCATCGCTATGACATCATTTTAAAATCTCACAGGGCTTAAGTATTTCAACAGCTGTAATGTTTTGGTTTATCCAAGCGCTGATTTTGACCCACAGTCACCTTTTAGCAATGAGAACAGCGTAGTAGGAGAACAGTTTTTGGTAGTATTTCAAGTCATTTGAACTGTGGCATTTCACAATGCATTCTCAACTACTACATAGGGAGCAGCTTCCTGAATCTCACAGTAACTGTAGTGCATATTAGTGTTGCTTGGAGGTGGAGTTTGTGATCTTTGTTTAGACAAGGACTGATTATTAAGAAAGTACAGACAGTTACACAGAAGAATGTGTAAAGGGCAAATCAGGACTCAAAAGTATTACCAATAAACAGGAACTACAGAACCCTACCGTTAGCTGGCTTCCTTGCAGGTTGCAACTACTTGCAGTACCTTGTACTCACATAATGCTGTCCGTGTACAGCATTGTAGCTAAACTGTAGTATTTGTTCATATTCATGTTCTTCTTTATTTTTATTGAAGTTCATAAATACAGTACAAATAACACCATTAAAAATATTAAAGCCAAATCCTGTCATATTAATGTTCAGATACTCCACAAAATCTGGCTGAAATTTGTATAGCAGTGTCATAAGATATTTAAGGAAAATTTTCTGTGGCTAAAACCGGGGTGAAATAATGGGGGTATGGGAAATATTTGGAGAAGAATTGTGTCTGTACATGTTCCCTCATATCTCAGGTTCTAAAAATGCTAGAAACTTTTAAAAAGGAAATATCAGAATCTGGAGGTTATGTTTTATCCTGGAGGCATTGTGCACAAATACAAAACTACCACTTCACATCCATTTTTCCATTTTGTAAATTTTGCCAAAGAAGCTAAATATGTCTTCTCTCAAATAGGCTATTTGTGAGTATTGTTAGTATATGATAGAATGCAAAATAGAACACTTGATAAATCAAATGTTTATTCTGGGTCATTTGGTATTACCTTCTAATTTACAAGAGCAGGAAATATGATAACTATTTCAAGTGCCGGTTGTGAAAATAACAGAAATTTTGCTCAAATGGTTTCTAGTACAATTAAACTTTGCCTTTGATCTCGTGTGGTTTTTCAGCAATCCTGTTTAGTGCTAAATGGTTAGTCTCTTTTATTAAATGTATAAGGGAGGGAAGAGAATTAAACATTAAAGTAGGTGTTATCATTTCAACAAATTCTGAAATGTAAGTTTCTTTCTTTCTTTTCCAAAAAAAGAAGGGCTATAAGTCAGATGAACAGAATCATAGTAAAAGGAAAAACAGAAAGTTTCTGTGATGTCCACCTATAGAAACAGATTACCATAATACCTATCTAAGATGATATGTCTTCCCCCCCTCAAATTGTAGTGGATTCTTATGTGATTTTCTCATACACTGTTTGCAGCTTAGCTCAAGCTATAACCCTCCAGGGCTGGTCCTACTATTAGGCAAAATGAAGATGCTGCCTCAGGCAGTTGATGCTGAGAAGTGTTAGTGGTGGCTACAGCCACGGGTACCAACTTGAATAAAATATTAGGTGGGCCAGGTAAGCCCCACCCTGCATAATTGATCACATGATGTGGTGCATGGACACCACCTGAATGGCAATGCTCAACAACTTTGGGGTGCCCCAGCACCCTCAAATATTTTATTGGGGGGGCCAAAGTGACATCGGTGCCTAGGAGTTGGCTCCTATGGCTGCAGTAGCAGCCTCACCCCACCCAACTGCTCCTTCAGAGCACTCTTAACATCAGTACGATCAGGTTGCACAAGTAATTCATGGGTTAATGTAGCAAAAAGGGTACAACCTGTTCACAAATCAGTAAGATATACTCTACCTTATAACAAATATTTATATTGGGCCCCACCTCAGTTCTTTAGGGTTTGCAGGTCCATATTCACCTTTACCTACTTATGTGAAATAATAATTAAAAAATCCTTTAAAGTCCAGTTGTTTGTATGTCCACCTTCACTTGAGTGGAACCATTTGCTTCTCTGCCTCAGGCAGCACAGTGAATTGTGTTCAATTAAGTTTTAATTAGAGTAGACCCATTGAAAAATTAATGAACATGACTAACCTAAGTCCATTAATGACTCTACTCTGAGTTAAACCTCAGTTGAATATCACCCAATGTTTTGGGCTGGCCCTACAACCTGTAGTACTATAGGAAAGTTGCAGATGAGCAATTTTCACAGAGTACCTTTGGCTGCGGGTGGCGCTGTGGGTTAAACCACAGAGCCTAGGGCTTGCCGATCAGAAGGTCGGCGGTTGGAATCCCCACGACGGGGTGAATTCCCGTTGCTCGGTCCCTGCTCCTGCCAACCTAGCAGTTCGAAAGCATGTCAAAGTGCAAGTAGATAAATAGGTACCACTGCAGCGGAAAGGTAAACGGCGTTTCCGTGCGCTGCTCTGGTTCGCCAGAAGCGGCTTAGTCATGCTGGCCACATGACCTGGAAGCTGTACGCCGGCTCCCTTGGCCAATAATGTGAGATGAGCGCAGCAACCCCAGAGTCGGTCACGACTGGACCTAATGGTCAGGGGTCCATTTACCTTTGGCTGCAATATTGTACCCACTTACCTGGAAGTAAGCTTCATTGAACTCTGAACTTTACTTTTGAGAAGGGGTGTTTAGGGTTGCATTGGTCTGCTAACTCAACTGCAAGATTTCTTCAGTGACAACAAGTAACTATGATTCATGTCAGGCCAGCATTTTATTATGATTTAAAGTAGAACCTATGTCGTCACCTGAGAACAAGGTATGCTCATAGAGTGGGGAAAACCTTTTTGAATGGTTTCTTACCTTTGATACTGTACAGCTTTCTGATATGTTGTTTCTAGAATTGAGCTGTTCAGATCTTCATTTCTTACAGTAAAGGCAGTATTCCTCTTTAATGTCCAGCAGAAAAGATGGAACAGTGCTACAGAAAGAATAAATTTAGCCTATGACAACCAAGCAATAGACCTCCTGAGGCCTTTTTAGAAATTGGCAGTCGTTTATCCTTGAACAATGAATAATGCACATTATTTAAAAAAAAACCTTTTACCCATCCTCTGAATTGCAAATCTGAAACGGATAAAGCAACTGGAGGTTCACAGCCAAACTTTTAAAGGGTGCAGAACCGGAATGTCTAAAACTCAGCCTGAATGCTTTTTCACTATGCAGGGCTCTTTGTTTTCATCTCTCCTTTCAGCCCAAGTCATACTGACTTTTTATTATCTTGAATTTCTTCCTTCACTATTGTAAAAATTTGAAATGGCAGTATTAGAAAATATTTTCAATTTGGAGCGGTGGAAAGGTTATGCATTGACATTCCCACATCTAGGATTTACTTTTGTGTATTTTAGATAAAGATAAGAATTTTGCTCAGGTAAATGCAAAACAATCTGCATTGCTTCTGGTTCACTGGCTTAATGCCATACCATTTCCTTTAGCAGAACAAGTAGTTCCAAGCTGGGCTTTTTTGGTCATATTTAATGACTTAGCCAACTTTAAAATGCCAAGAGTTCATTAACAGACTCAGTGAATTGATATTAAAGTTATGGTCAGCCAATATGAATATTTGGGTATATTGATTTGTTGCTTTAACATACTGAATGTTGTTGCTTTAACATACTGAATGACTGCTCAGTCAGTATTAGCCCTCTAACCAATTTTCTATAACCGTGTTTCTCATTTAACTTGTTTGTTTCTTGTGTATAAAACTATATCCCACTTCTTAAGATATATTTTATTGTACTGCCATTCTTAAACTGTAGCATTATTTATATCTCAACTTCAATTGTTAAAACTTGCTCACTTGAAAAATATAAAACCACGTTTTCAGAAGATTTGTGTGTTATAGGCTAACTGTGTGGCAGCGGGAAGGGATTTCAGGAGTGGGAGTAGGGGGAAAAGAACACCTTTCTTCTCTTTCCCATCCCTCCTAAAACTTTCTCCCTTTGTGCTATATATCATGAAAAAGCTTGGGTTGGGACTCAATTGAATATGTCCTGTTTCATTTCCTTCTTCTTGAAACCTGCCTGTAGAGCATGGAGGAGAAAGATTTTTAAGCGAAGGGAACTAATCCTCCCAATCCTAATCCCTTCTTCCAAGATATTGTAAAATGATAGTGTTGGGGAGGGGAAAACCTTTCTTTTGTCAAGGGCTGCAGACAGCCCCTCGGGGTGTGCTGGGCCATGGTTGGAAGCAGGCTGGACTAAAGTCAAAACTGAGTAGGGTCAGAGCCAGCAGTAGGGTGGGTCCACCTCCATTTTCTCTATTTCTGGCAGTCCACTCCTCTTTCCACTACTGCATTACCGGTAGTCTCTCTCTCTTTCTTCCTCTGCTGTTACTCTCCACCCCTCCCCTATGAAAAACACTCCCACGCAGCATTTAGGAAAAAAAGCTTTCATTGGCACTAATAAGAGGTTCCCCCTGCACCAAGTTTAATAGCTGCATGGGAGCAAGGGCTGAAGAGCAAAGCTGCATGTTGAGTCATTCCTGGTTGTGGACCTGCAGTTCCTGATTCCTCTGTAAGGGGATCACACAAGGCATTTCCCTCCACCCCCTCCTTTTTCATACCCTCCAACATTTCCTTGATGAAAATAGGGACACCCTATTCAATAACAAAAATAATTTTGCTATTTATACCCCACCCATCTGACTATACCCCAGCCACTCTGGGCAGCTGCCAACATATATAAAAAACATAATAAAACATAAAACACTGCTTTTTTCCAGTGGGTCTGCACACCATATAACTTAGTTGGATATCACCCATAAACTGAGTGTAAAGTAGAATAAAAATATTACACTTCCTTGACTTGAGAAAGACTCTCCCAGGTCTTACTGAAATAGATAAGGAACCCCTTGCTTTTCTGGGAACTCTGTGAGTGCAGGAAAGCTCAGGGGAGATTTGCACTTGATTGAAGAATGAAGGGTGCACACACACAAGCAAGAAGGGCTTTCCACTAAACCGGACTGTTGTGCTTTCTAGGTTTGGCACTACTATTAAGGACAAATACAAGTGCTTTTACAGAGGGCATATGTTTTCACTATCTTGTATGTTGGAGATACTCATTTGAGAAGACCCATTTGTGTCTTCTCCTTTGCAAGCTGTTCTTCTCTTTCATTTTCTTTCTTTCCCTCATCACAAGTACCGGTAATATTGTCTCTGCAGAAGTATGAGAAGAAAAGAAGGCGCAGAAGTGGTAGTCAAGTGTGAAGCTTAATTTTGTTCTAAGTCAAATAATTTTGCTTTCGGATAACGAGAAAATAAAATGCAATGTACATTGTCAAAAAGTTGACACTATAAATACCAGAAAGTATTAAAATCCATTGTCAATAAAAGTAAAAAGCATGAATCACTCCACATCTTGACATATTTCAAAACCGCCACACACAGCACAAATTATAGTGTATTTGATTGCTCCAGAGATAATAGCACTTGAGAGTTCCTCTCTCAGCATCCAGAGTTACAACCAAAGGGGTTCAATTGTTTTGTCTTTATAAGATACAAATGTGCTCAAAAAACCTAAAAATTCTATAAGGTCATGTCTGTTAATAAAATAAGATAAAAATAGGTATAATAAAGGATAATGAAAGATTTAGTCAAAGAAAGCAAGTTACATTTATGATTTTCAAAAAAAGTTAACCCTTTGTATGTGTGTGTAATCTATCATGTTGAATAGCAAAGGTCCCTAAACTTTTTGGGCCTGGGGGCACAAGTAGAAATGTAAGAAAGTGTCATGGGCACCACAAAACACACATTTCACAGAAGAAAACTGGTGATGCTTAGAAATCCCTCCCCCACAAAAAACCCAGCCAAAACACTCAGAGCCCTCCTAAACAAATCATAAAGGGGGGAAAAGGCTGACAATCCCCCACAAAACAAACAACCCTCCCCAAAATTGCTCTAGATCAGAATGTGATAGTGAGCCACAAAGTTGTATTTTCCAGAAACCATAGAGATTGTAGCATAACTTATTTTATTGTAGCATAACTTTTATTTTATTTGGGAAATATTTCTTAAAAACCAATAAAAACTTCTGGGTTATTTGAGGGGTGTTAAGCTAAATAGTAGAGTAGTATGTAATTATATTTGGAAGAGCTGTTGCATAATAAATGATTCCATTTTCTGAAGGCATCTGTCTTCAAGCTGTGCTTTTTTTTACCCAACCTAGGTGTTTTAGGAATTAATAAAGATTAAGTTATGCATAGCTTTTGAGGATGTTAATTATGTGAAGTTATCTTTTACTCAGAAGTCTACAATAATCACTTTTCAGTCTTTGAATGATAACCGAGTTCCAGTAATCAGAAAAGCATCAATACATATTAGCTGTGTAGCATCTGCTTCCTGCATCATGAAAAGACACTGTTTAGACTCTTAGAAACATTACGCCCATTAACATTATGTGGGAAAAGTTAAATGAAGTAGCAGCTGAATCATATCATGAGGTCTTGGATTTCTTTTGCTTTTCTCTAGCTGCAAAATAATTCTAACAGCATTTGTACTAGTCATTGTGATCTCCATTCCTTAGCTCCACCTCACCATATTTGTGTGTGGATGCTTTCTAAATAGTTTGTGTCTGTAGAACAGGAACAAAGGAAGAGGGGTGATACCAGGCGGAAAAGAGGCTGCAATTTAATTAATATTCAGACTTGATGTCTGGGATGTAGTGACTCCTTTTGCAGAATAGAAATTAAAAGGAAAATGGAAGACAATGCAGGCTTATGGCTGCTCTATTATGTATAAGATTAAACTAAAATCACTTTTGGACAACTCATACTGGTGGATCACATCACATGAAATAATTTCAAGATTTCATAGACCTTTTTATAGAAATCTTTTCACACATTCAATGAACACATAGGGAGTAGTGTGGATCAAAAACTACAACTGTGTAACTGTTGGTATGCGTGAACCAGGGGAAAACAACCATAAGGTTCATGATCTGTATCTGTTGATTTCAACTTTTCCCCAGCTACTGCAGCCCTACTCTGCCATCATCTTGTGAATACTCATGCTTGGCTCAGTTGTGCCACAGTCAGTGACTTGGTAGGTTGGATGCAATCCACATAATCTATATTTTTTATCTAGATTTCTGTGCAGAGGTGACTCAGCTATCATGCTACTTCCTGTCCACTGCCCTGATCCAAGATTCTTAATGTTGCTTTAAGATCAAGGAACTACTTGCCAGCACAGGTGAAATGTATGGAATTGGCCAAGTGCTTTTGGTTTAGTATTTCTTATATTGAGGTGTATGTTTGTACTTGCTTACCTTTGGGGAAGTGTATAACCTTGTATACTGTATGGGAAGCTTGAACATAATTGTTCTACAGAACCTCTGAGAGCTACACATTACACCTACTAGCTATACCAATAAGATCACTAAAGAAGTGTGCATTATGCGTGTGTGTGTGTGTATAATTTTTACTTTTTTCATATTTTACATGTTTATGGGATCTATAGTTAGCTGTCACGTTTATATTTGCAGATTTATATGTTTTACAACTTGTAAATAAATAGATTCTGATTTTTTTAAAGGCAATTTAAGGAGACTTTGTTACAGAGCAGAGAACACATTTGATGTTAGCAAACTTCATTTACCACGGGCACTTATTTTTGAGAAGTCATTAAAAAGCTGTGGTAGTGCCAAAAAACTGGAGTCATTACTTCTTCTCTTTGCCAATACTAAGAAGTCTGACCCTAAGCATAATTCAATTAAACAAAGGGAAACCAGATGCTAATTATCAGGGCAAAGTCTGACAGGCTATGCAATTTACTCCTAAGAAAATTCTAGCCACTTGAAATGTGGACAATACAGAATATTCATACATGTACAATAGAAGGCAGTTCTTTACTAAGACTAGGAAGATGAAAAACCTGTAATTTTTTCACTTCAAAATATACTTTGAAAATCAAACGTAAATTCTATGTATTACTACATATTACAAGGTATTGCTTATGTTGAGCTGAATCCTTTGATTCATTATGTTCATATAGCACAATAGATGTTAACAGGCTTAAGCATGTGTAATTGGATGTGAGATGGCAGCATTTAATGGGACAAGTTTTGTTCATGAATGGGAAACCTGTAACCTTCCAGTAGTTGTTGAACTACAGTTTCCATCATCCATAACCATTGGCAGGCTGGTTGGGACTGATGGAAACTGGAGTCCAACAACATCTGGAGGTTCCCATACCTGGTCTAGTCTGATGACTGCAGCCTAGGAGTTGTTGCCTTTTGAAATCCATGATACTTTTTGCCCAGTGCCGCCCCCCCCCCCCCCCCCGCTTCATGCTGTGGTCAGATATCAGTCTTATACTAGGGCCAAGTAGTGTAACCAGCTTTCAGGAAGTGTAGTAGGCACCACTTTTGCTGTGTTGAAGAATAATTTTAGACCAAATTAGTTGTCTGGCAATAATCATCACTAGCTGATTTCAAACTACTGTCATTAGCTGAGGAAGCCCCTACAGCAGAAAGTCAAAATTAGACTATCAGGAGTTGTGGTGCCAAGACTAGCATCACTTTGGATGTCATCTTCCCGCACTCTTCATACAAATTGTTTGTGCCTTTGCCTTTGCCTTTGTCTCTGCAATTAAGATGCTGCCATCATTGGCTTTAGAATCAGAACACATACTACAGTCTCTACTATAGTAAGTGAAAACACACACACACTAGCTATTCATGGTGTGTACATATTTTAAACTTTCATCTATGTCACTTCTTCCTCATTCTGTATGTGGGAGCAACCTGTTAGTGGAGTTCTGCTGAAGACAAGTCTGAGATCCAGCCCATTCTTCAGAATCAAATCAAGAATGTGCTCACTACCATTTTTCTCCCATTGTCCTCCTGCTGCTGCTCATGCATCAGCTGATTATGCCTTCACAGTTCTGGTAGCTTCGCCTAGATGGCTTCTTAAATTCTCAAAACACCTACCAGAGGTTGCAGAACTCTATAAATGAGTAAATGCCATCAAAATGTGTATGAGTAAAAGTTCTTTGTTATATTTTATTTCAGTTGCACCCCCTCAAGTTTTAATTCCTGTATTTCATTTTAATGTTGCAATTATAATAACTGAATGAAAATTATGCTGTCACAAACTTAGCATTTCTGATGAAAATTGGAAAGGATGCTGGCAATGAGCAACTTATTTAAAACAAAATGCCTTCACTAATTAGACAAGAAATCATAAGGCTGTCAAATGAAAACTTATAATGAAAATAATTTTGGATATTTCTACACAATAAAAGTCTCTTCAAAAAAAATAATCTCAAAAGACCAATTCAAACAACTCTGGGCTTGTGCCAACATGCAGAATTTGTATTCTAGCTGATTTGCACACAAAAGTCAATGGTTGTTTGCTTGTTATTCAGTACACTCAGATGCAATTATTTCAGTCTATGCCCACAATAGCCCAAGCAGCTATCAGAAATGTTTTCAGTGGCATAATAATATATGAGCATTCAATGAAAACCTGTAAGGTGGCTGTGTGGAGAAATATCAGAAACCTCTTAACGGCAAGCTGCTTAGGTACAGTCAGCACAAAAGGCTAGTTGCTTTTTTAACTGATGTCCTGATAATTTATGTAACACGTATAAATGTTTAGGGACTAAAAATTTCATTGGTGATTGATACCAGAAACTACAAGTTAGCTTGCAAACTTCACCCCTAACATTCCCACAGAGAGGCTCCTCTTCAGTCCTTCACACGAACTTCAGAATGAACGTATGAATACAGTTTCTAAGCACATTTAGTTGGATTCACTTAGAAGCTTCCCTGTGTTCGGGTTCCTGATGTGTTTTTAACTTAATGCATCTATAAGGCCCTGTCAGACCTTTGTGCTGAACGCATGAAGAAGTGCCTGCGTATTGTGGAGATGTCGGGAATGAGGTTTGCATACGTGCCTTCTCCATTTTAAGCCCTTGTGTGTTCAGGTGAAAGCCTCATTAACTCACCTCATTAGCTGAATAAAATAGATTGGAAAGAGCTTAAAATGTGATACAGGGCTTCTGCTGTTGCTTTGGCTTTGACATCTTCAGTATCCAGGCAGGACATTGTGTCTTGGCTTTGTGCCCTGGAGAGCCCTCAGGATGACTTCAGAAAATTTCTCTTCATCATGCTTTAGTAGATTGCACATGTCTAAATAATAGCCAGGTTAACTAGAAGTGGGTTGAAAAATAAGTCTTGTGTCTAAAAGGGTTTATATTCATTTGTAATGGAGCTACATCAAAAACTGGAGAGGGCTTCTCACATGAAAACTCTTTAAAAGTCAGCCAATACCAGCCAAAAAAGCACAGCACTTGGCACATTAGTTTGTTAACTGACAGCGCCAAATCTTTCATCATTGAAAACTAATCTGCTTTCCCATGGCTCTGCAAAGAAAGAAAATAAAAAACCCTAGAGGTGGAAACATGTGTTTTTCTAAAATTGTCCTTTTCCACTGACATTTTCTCAGTTATGCCATCCCTAATTACTGTTCTCTATCCATCAAATTTAAGGCAGTTTCCTAAATATTGTGTAAATGGTCTATTTAGTGGATATTTCAACAAGAATGTGCATAGAAGTGATCCAGGAGACAAGTGATCTAATCTAGTTGGAATGGCAAAGCATAGGGTGCACAACCTTAGTTACTATAGCATTTTTCTTAGCATTGGCAAACAGAGCTATATGGCTAGGTTCCTCTTAAGAGAAGACGTGCATGTCATATTGGGAGCTACCAGGGCTAGAACCAGGTGTTAATGTATAAGGGTTTATTCATGCAGAGAAAAAGGATAAGAAAGGGCTAAGTTAGGTGTGCTGGTTAATTTTGGGTGTGTTTGTCCTGCACCTGCAACTAGTTAAGCATGAGTGAGCAAGCATGTGATAGTGACTCAGCACAATCTAAAGTATAAATACACTTGTGTTTGAAGCAAGTTTGCTCTTTGCCCCCTGCCTTTGGCTAGTGACTAGTCTGTGTTGGAATACTATAAGGAGGCTGGATGCTGCGGGAAAGACTCTACTACAACTTTATGTTAAGCTGGGGAACTGCATTGTACTGACCCTACCCAAACTGTCTGGTATTAATATGTTCCATTGGCACATTCTGATGGTGTGCTGAATGGGCACTCTGCACATGCCTCAACACCAGGAGGCCTCTATTTTGGTTCAACTGCTCTTCATGTGGTCAGCCAACAGGACTACAGTTCAGAATATCTTCTTGACATTAAAGGATTCCCAGGTACTGATGCTCTTTTAACAAGGGCTATACATGACTTCCTGTTTAGGTTAAGACTGGGTGGCAAATGTCTTGATCTGGTGAGTTGTGACTCCTAATGACCCTTAGTACTGACTCCTTGCATAACTCCTAGTTCCTAGCTTCTGATTCAGCTGCCTGTGCCTTAGGCCTGACTAGGCATAGGATTTTGCCAACTTTTCTTAGTCAAAAAGACCAGAGGGCTACTAGGATGTTGCAGAACTATTAATGGCCTTCCACTTGTATCAATGTGACACAACTGCCAAAGTGTGTCACTTAAATGTTGCAGTTGGGATGAAACACTATTTGTTGTTCTTCACTCAACAGTGCAAAATTAAACTATGGAACTTGCTCTGACAGGACACAGATGGCCACCAACTTGGATAGCTTTAAAAGAGGTATAGACAATTTCATGAAAGACAGGATATCAATGGCTACTAACCATGATGACTGTGCTTGGCCTCCATGGATGGCAATAGCATTCTTCTGCATATCAGTTGCTGGAAACCGCAGTGCAGAGGCGGTGCTTTTGTCCTCAGGTCCACTTGCAGGTTTCCCAGCAGCATCTGACTGGCAATTGTGAGAACAGGATGTTGGACTAGATGGGCCATTAGCCTGATCCAGCAGGCATTTCTTACGTCAAGAGTAACTGTTATGCCTCTCTGCACTAGTGCTGTGGTACAATTTATGGTTATGTGCTGACATCAGGACATGGACAACTGTCATGACGTGCAGTTTTCATGAAGCGGCAGCACTAAGAAATGTGCTGATAGTCTGCTTGGAATTTCCAAATGCCTTGGATGAGTCCTTTGCACTAACAAAGATGCTTGAAAAATATTCAATAGCTGTGAACAAAATGATCATTTTTTGGGGGGGGGGTTAGCAAATACCTGAAAAATAAGAAAGAAGGCAGGCATAAATGATCACCATGGAAAGTTATGAGGATCCCAATTATTTTGGGGGGAAAGCTTTGTTTCTTCATATATATGTCATGAGTGGGAAAGCTCAGGCCCAGGGGCCAAAAGCAGCCCTCCAGGCTTCTTGATGTGTTGCTGCCTTCCTGCATGTTCTCTTGCACGAGTCATTCCACTAGTTAAAGAACTTTAAATTGGCACTATGTTGAATTATCCCCTTTGTTTTTGAGGTAGTGGCAGGAAAAAAAATAAGGATTTTGAGTGTGTTAGGGCCTAAAACAGTAAAAGACAGTTTCAGTGTTCTTTTCCCCTCAGGATCCTTGTCAGGCATTAGACCAATCCTCAACACCAAAGATTTGGTGATATTTAATATTTGATCTAAGTATTAGAAGGAAAGCATACTCATTGATTCTTTTTAGACTGAAGAAGTATTTGCTTTCCACACTTATCATAGGAAAGGGATAGATGTGTGCAAATAAGACTTATTCCATCCTATCCCTGTTAAAAGAAGGTATAATGATGTAATCATTTGTTATTATTTTAATTGACTTTCAAATCTGGGTAAAGAGCGCCTATTGTTAAAAAAATTAATTCAGATCAAGCGAACAGAGGACAAATGCTGTATCATTATTCACAACAGGCTTGGACAGCAGTTCTGTGGATTTACTGGTATAAATCCATTCTCTCCTTCCCTGGTTTCCTTCTTTTTGTTATGAACTACTGGCATGTTTCTGGAAGCTGACTGATTAATTCATAGTCAGGACTGTCAGCTGAAAAAGAAAAGAGAAACATGTAGGAGAGAAATTTGCACTGCAGGTTCTGCAAAGCATCTTACATCTGTGTTGAAATCCCACAAAGAACTCTGTGGATTTCATAGTGTCCTACTGGTCTAACATCATGGCTCCAGCATATTTAACTGACAGCTCTGTACCAACCAACATAGCTTTTTTGGAACCTTATTACACACACACAAATACCTAGGAGAAAACTTAAAATGATTTGTATGGTTAGATGAATTCCCCTGTTTGCCTATATTAATTTTATGTAAGGATATTCTAAAATCTGGCAAAACAAAATAAATCATTTATAGTCTACATAAGTCTAGCAAATACAGAGACAAAATCAGCAAAAATATATTTAAGGCTACTCAGCCATTTTACACTTAGATGTAAGTTTAATACTGCTGGTCTAAAATTATGTCAAACTATCCAGCTCCCTAAGCTGTTAAGTATAATTGGTTTATTTCACACTGGCTATAAATAATGGTGAAATAGTTTAAAACTGGAAAATTCCACAGCAATATTCTAAGGGAGCCTGAGCTTTAACTGAGTTGATAATCAACTATTGTTGTTTTCTGCTAGCTAACATGTGCTTAACCTTAGATCACATGAGAGATATTCCATTTTAAATCTTGGAAGGGTGGTGGCTGGAGCTCTTTGTTCCCAGGCTTTGTGAGAGGATGTAAATAAAGCTCTCCATGTAAACAGGCTCAGGCAGAATGCAAGCTAGAATGCAGGTTATGGGAAGACATAGACCTCTGCTTCTAGGTCTGCTGGAATTATTTCATATTTTGTAAGATGCTGTGTTTATGCCTTGGACTGGTATATGTCTTATGGAACTATTTGGGTGTTTTTGTTTTGTTTTGAAGAAAGTTCTGCAACTAAAGTTTTAATTAAATTGATGGGGCTTGACAATGATTTGTTTCAAATGGAGTCAGTTTTCATGCATCCAGTCACTTCTAACTGTGTAATATTAATATATGCCAGCGTTTCTCAACCGCTGTTCCCCGGCACACTACTGTGCCGCGAGATGTTGCCTGGTGTGCCGCGGGAAAACCGATTATATATCCTATATCTTCAAGTATATCTTCAAGTGTCCCTGCGTCCACCTGCGGGGCTTCGGCAAGGGGCCTCGGATGAAGGAAGGGCCGTCCGGGGCGCTGGGAACTGAGCGGGCGGAGCCGCGGCTGCAGCCGGAGCGTTGTCGGGGCGGGACTGGGAATGGATGGCGGCGGCGGCAGCGGCGCTGGGAAGGGAAGAGCGCCAGGCTCCCTGCGCGGCAGTTGAGGATTCAACCCCGCGTCTGCCGCCACCGCCGAGCTGTCCGCTTCGGCTATGGCCGCTCTCCGCCTCCTCCACGGAGAGCGGCCGGCCGAGAGCGGAGCGTCCCCTGTCGGCCTCCCTCCCCGAGGGAAGCGACCGAGGGCAGGAAGCTGAGGGGAGATCCCTCCACGGGGGGGAGACCAAGAAGGTGCCCTGCGGCCGGGAAGGGGGCCTTCAACCCCGCGTCTGCCGCCACCGCCGAGCTCTCCGCTTCGCCCATGGCCGCCGCCGCCTCCTGGCCGGGAGTGGGCGAGCCGGGGTGGGCGAGCGCTGCAGGGTCACCAGCGCCATGGCGGTGGCGGCGGAGCCCCCTCCTCCTCCTCGGAGAGCTGAAGCGGGTGGTGCAGGGTGAGCCGCGGCACCGGAGGGCCTTCTCTTGGGCTGCCGGCCCCTTTTGCTTCTCTCCCTTCTCTCCTCCCGCAGGACCCCCGTTTGCTGGGGGAGCTTCTCTACTTGGAGGCCTGGTGTGCCGCGAGATTTTTTTCATGAGACAGGTGTGCCGTTGCCCAGAAAAGGTTGAGAAACACTGATATATGCAATATAAGCAGATGCAAGACATCAGAGCACCTGTCCAATGCCAGGCTGAGGGGCTTTGATTCCCCCACTAGCACAGGTCCTGTGACATCGGAGCAGATAAACCAAAGAAATCTAGAGGCTGACCAAAGAGGGTCAGAGCAGAGCTCCACTGGGAAAGAGGTTTGATCGCACTCATTGTTCATGTGGCCAACAACAAACACTTCTCAATGTATTGCAAAATGAATGCTTTAGAACTCATTGAAATTATTTGAATTGCTTTCCAGAAGTAAAATATTGATTTTTTTATCTAGTATGCTTAGTTAAATGAATGTAGATAGTACTGCTTTGGTTTTAATCCTCTTACTCTGAAAAGACTGTTAATAATGTTAATTTTGCATGATTTTATACGGACAGATTGCAGAGTCATTAGTTTGAAGCCTGTAGTATAAATGAACGAAATAATAAAAGTATTAAAACATTAAAGGACTGTAGTCCTCTAGCATAACCCACAGTAGCATAGCCCACAGTTTATGTGGGTTTATGCTCAAGGCTGCTGAGAAGTGGGTACAGAGGATACTGATGGACTGGGCCCACAGCCAGTAGGGCCCCCAGACTCTGACCTTTTGCTTAAAACAATTAAGTATTGTTTAAAATGAAAGTAGCCCCCTAGAAAGAAATTTATGAGGCAAAATATGCAGGTATTTTCTAAGGAAAGTTTGCAAAGTGAGACGGGCTCCTCCCACCTTTCATTGTTTTAGCTGTGTGAAGTCAGAGCTGTGATTGATGAGTAAGTTGTTTGGACACCAGGCATTAGAAATCCCATGGATCCTAAAGAGCATTTGTTTTCCACTCCCCTTCATGCACTTTCCCTGCTTTTGTCTGATTTTCTAGTCCTTCGAATCTACATAGTTTGTTCTTCCTTTTTTCCAAGCAACTAGGATGCATCTTCCCTGTGGTGGAGTCATCTGAGATCAGGTCCAAACAAGTTATTTTCTAAATACACACACACACACACGTAAATGCAAAGCGTGAAACCTTTGCAAAGAGGCGTATGCATGTTTCCTGCTGTGCAAGAGCTAAAGTCCAGGCATTCATTAAGAATTCTCCGTATAGTTAACTTAAAATATGATATACATATCTGCTCAAAAGCAAGCCTTTGTGTTTAATGGGGCTAACTCCCAGGTAAGAATTGCAGCCTATGCTTTGTTTTAGGGTTGGCATTAGGGCTGGTGAGGGGGGGGGGAGCCTTTGGCTCTCTAGGCATTGCTGAACTACAACTTCTGCCATCCCTGGCCATTGACCATGCTTGTTAGGGACTGATGTGTGCATTGCCAGTAGTAGGACTGACTTGGGATACAGCAGATCCTTGGTTGGCTCAGCTCTGCCCTCAAAATGTCCCAGTTGGTAGTACAAATGCAGCTGCTGGTACATTGTGGCCTGATTGTACTTTGGTGGGTGCAGTGAGAACATACCCTGCTGACAGAGCCCAGCTAAGTAGGGGGAAATGTCTACTGCATCCCAGTCTCTCCAGTGTAGCCCAATAACCAAGTAAAATATAGGATATTTATTAGGATAGAATCTCATTTAGTTCCGAGCTATAACCTGCTGCCAGAAACTGCTATGGATAAATCCTAAATCATTTAAAAATTTTATTATTGTAAACACACACCAAAACCTGCTTATTGGTTATATTAATAAAAGGTAGCATCCAGATACTGTAAATAAATATCAGTATTTTGATAATGACTAGTGACTGGCCTTTAAGAAAAGAACAACTTCTATCAGCTATCATTTTCACTTTCATAAGTACAAAAATACAATTGTCTGTTACTTTTTCAAAACTAAAAATAAATAGGGTCAGCAAAGATACAATAGACTTTCTATCATGATGATACATGAACTGTATTAATTTACTCTAATTTATCAGCTTTAATTAGGGTTGCCATACATCCGGGGAAACCCGGGCATGCCCTTTTTTGGGTGGGCCAACATGCCCATCTGGGCAGACTTTTACATTTTAAAGGAAATGTTCAGGTTTGGAGGAGGCTGGCAGAGGCTCGGGCTGCTCTATACCTGATGGACCCATGCCCCTCTTTCCCTGACTTGGGATGGAAGTAGCTTGGGCTGTTCTTTTTTCCCCCTTTCCCCTTTTTGTTCTTCGAGATATGGCAACCCTAGCTTTAATAGGAGAGGGTTTCATTTTAGCAGGTTGAAGTAGCAGTTGTGTAAACTTTTGCAGCTTAGAAACACAACTATTTCATTGCAAAAGAAGGGGTTATATGTGGCCCCTATTACATAAAACTTCTTTAAGAATTTAGCAATACAATCCTATGTGTGTTTGCTTGAAAGTGAGTGTAGGATTTCAGTTGTAGTCATTCTTGGGCATACATTTGACATTAAAGTGTGATCTTTTTTCTGTTTGGGGGGAGTATAAGATGTGCCTTCATATGCACCAGGGGAAGTGTAGAAGTATATTGTGACTGTCAAAGTTTGCCAACACACAAGGTGTGTTGTCAGGGATGGCATGTTCCCTGAGCTGATTCAGATAAACACACTGTGCTTCTGTGAGCCCAAGAAGTGTGCTTTTTCCTGAAATGGGCTAGCTTAGGGGGTTCACAGTTTCAAGAAAACGTGAAAATCAGCTTCTGGCAACTTTTGAGCTGTTTGTTCCAGTGTTTATGATGATATGAATAGGCTTGATTCAAAGTCATACCCAAAATATGGGTGGCGATTTTCAATGAAAGCAAACTCAAAAGTAAATAGTGTTAACTCAGCTCTAGGTAAAAGGTAAAGGTACCCCTGACCATTAGGTCCAGTCATGGACGACTCTGGGGTTGCAGTGCTCATCTCGCTTTATTGGCCGAGGGAGCCGGCGTACAGCTTCCGGGTCATGTGGCCAGCATGACTAAGCCGCTTCTGGCGAACCAGAGCAGCGCATGGAAACGCCGTTTACCTTCCTGCCGGAGCGGTACCTATTTATTTACTTGCACTTCGTGCTTTCGAACTGCTAGGTTGGCAGGAGCAGGGACCGAGCAACGGGAGCTCACCCCATCGTGGGGATTCAAACCGCCGACCTTCTGATCGGCAAGCCCTAGGCTCTGTGGTTTAACGCACAGCACCACCCACGTCCCCAGCTCTAGGTAGCATTGCATTAATTCACCCCTCTTGCAAGCTCCCTGGTGGCCATGAGTCCTACATTACAGTGCTGCCTGGCCCATCTCCAGTTTAAAGATAAAGAAGCCTAAGAAGGGAAAGCAGGAGAGGTCCTGAAGTTGCCTCTCAACAGTTGGCTCCTGAGTTGCATACTGAGCAGGCACACAGGTACCCTGGTCACAGTTTTGCCCACAACCATGAGATGAGACGCATTATATTTCTGTTTAAATAATATCAATTAATTATTAAATTTGCATCTCTACATATGAATGAACATTTGCAAATTTGATACAAACTTCTTTTGTCGTCTTTTTGGGAGATGCATTTCTTTTGCTGTGCATGTGTTTAATTGGCCATACTGCTTGAAGCAGAGTCCACTTAGTCAGACTGTGATAGCACACCATAGCAAGTTTCATTTACCAACCAGCTGACCTTCAGCATCTATCTCCCCCTGTTCCTACTGTGACAGATGTATTCTGTTTGGAACTGCAAAAGAAACCTTAATAGAAATAATGGCTTACTTAAAGCAAACCTGAATGAATGGTGATCAGCCAGTGAAAAGTGGCTTTCTCTCTGCCTTTCTTGAAACCTAGTGAAATGTAGAGCCCATCTGTTTTGATTTTAAAGTGAAGCACATTTCAGGCAGCTGTTCCTATCTCTTAATTTATCTAAACTAGATGTGTGTTGTTCCAGAGTACTCCTCTGACAAATGCTTTTGTCTGCAGCTTGTATCAGCAGCATCTAAAGATGCCAACCTCTGTTGATATTTCCTTAACATGCATAACATCTTCTGTCTTCTCAGGACCAAAAGCTTTAACAATTGCATTTTTCACTGTTCTTCAGAATATACAGATACATTTGACCGATTGGTCTGTATCTTCTGTTGAAGCTGATTCAAATAGTCTGTGTAATGATAACCTGTTACATTTCAGGAAAATGGTTTGGGGCGGGGGAAGGGGAGAGGGAGTGAGACAGAAAGAAACAGAACTGCCAAAACCTGGGATTATATACAATTCCTCAGCATGTTGTCCACTTCCTTAACATTTTATGCCAGCTACAAGTGCAATTGCCGGTAGCCCATACAGTTTATGGCTATCAGATACATTCAAAAGTTTTGTCCATTAGTTTTCTAAGTTTATTATATGTGATTAATGGACAAGTTCATTTCTTGCTTTGTTGATTACAAAACAACATTCCTTGCTCAACAGAATAATATATTTCTAGAGATATTTTTTTTAACATCAAGTTGATGCCTGTAGGTTTCTGGTATATTGTGCCCGCTTTATCTAGAAATGGACATATTTTGCATCTTTATTCTAAAAAACTCCTTTCCTTTTTTTAAAATATATATATATATATATATATACATTCTAATACATTTTTTTTTAAAAAATAAAATGTCTATTGAAGTTGAAACTTCATTTCAAGAAGCACTGCACTTTGTTTAACTCTATTTTTTTTTAGTATCCAGAGTTACTGAACCAGACTTTGCTTAATTAATAACTATAGGATGTGAGGCAGTTCCAGTGCTGCTTTTTCTATTAACTTGCAATTTCCTTTAGGAAATGAGTAAACTGAGAGGAATGGTTGCTGCAAATAAATGCGGTACAACTGTAAATTGCCAAAATGCATTTAAATAAACTGAGAAACATGGCTAAATAGAGTCTAAGCTCTGATATCCTCACTTGTCTAAGATGTTCTTTAAAATGATGGTGGAGTAGTGGGAGAGTATGAAGAATTTATTGTTTACCTGCTCTGATTCTTGTTGCTCCAAAATGCACCGGTTCCAGCCCAACACCACACATTATGATGTTACAGTGGTTACAGGACTTCATAGCATCTCTCTCTCTCTCTCTCTCTCTTTCTCCCCCCCCCCCACAAACACACGGAAATGATCCAAATATGAAGGTTCAGGGAATAAGAGACCAAAGACAAACAATGGTGTAAATTCCAAACTATATTTAAATGTGTGATAATGTTGTAATGACTTGCTGTATTAAAGGTGTATCTGCGTAAGTTGTTGTTTTGTGTCAGCCTGTTGTTGTGCCAAACTATTTAACACAGGAGCCAAACCATATAATACTGTGTTAGTCACTAGGGAAGGTTGGGGACATATCATGCCAACACCCACACCTACACCCACCCACCCACGTTTTTCTAGTGAAAACTGTATGTGAAACTTATATTTGCTCTTCATAATTCAACAATCTCAGGGCAGGTCACAACAATAAAATACATTTTAAAAAGCGAAAAGATTTAAAACCAAAAGCCACTCTGTTCTACCCCATTTTATAGTCCCAAACTACTAGGTTAAAGAAAAAAAGTCTAAAAGACTGAAGGAAAAACATTTTTTTGTCAGCCAGATCTCCATTACTGTGGATTTTCAGAGATTCTGGGCCTTTTTTAAAAAAAAAACCTGGGGTCCTGTCCATTGCTTCTGTTAATAACAACTTATGAGTAGTATTGAATAGCTCTGTGAATTTACCCAATGTCTGCCTTCTTTGTTTTCATAAGTGGGAATGAATCATTCTGATTTATTCTCATTGCTATTTATTTTTTGTCTTTCATATCAAAATATAGTTACTTCGCTAATTCAGATGAAAAGGAAAAATATGCAAGGAAAGTGATAATTAAAGCTGCACTGCATAGAAACAGATATTGGGGTAATTCAAGGGGCAATTCAGAAGATTCTCATAATTAATCATAAAGCCATGATCAACAGGGAGCAATAAAAATCAGCAGGACTTGGAAACAGGAAACTTTTCAGCTAAGCTTACTAAACCCACATCCCCAAAATTGCATGGTTCCCAGTTAAGCTTGCTTGTTATATAATAAATGGTCATGATTAAATCAACACTGCCTTAAAAAAGATAATTAGAGTCTTGTAATTTATGGTTGTGTGTATGTGCGCCTTAATATCAGGGTTTTATCATTTATCTGAGCAGCCATGTAAAATGTATTTGTATTTTGCTTAATTTTAGCAGTATGTAAGCACCTAATTGTTTGTGTACCTGAAATTACTTCTTGTTCTTGATTAATATGTGGTAGTGAGTTCATCTGAGTGTGTCTGGTTATTAAGGCTGCTTTATTAAAGTCACGTTTTAATTTCCTGAGTTAATTAAAGGTTTTTGTTTTACAATCTCCCAGTTTCTGTGATGGTAGACATTGTACCTTTTTATTCATTCAGTTTCTTGTAATTTATCACAGCTGTCAATAGAAGTGTTGAACTATTTACATTGCATTTGGGTTGTAGTGATGTATAAGTGAAACATGCAATGTTATAGTGACAAATTATGTTTGTAAATGGGATAAAATGCTTATCT
This sequence comes from Darevskia mixta, assembly GCA_034641385.1. NCBI lineage: Eukaryota > Metazoa > Chordata > Lepidosauria > Squamata > Lacertidae > Darevskia > Darevskia mixta. The sequence continues at coordinate 7,180,049 of JAWWNH010000022.1, forward strand.
TTAGTTCATATTTTAAACTAGTAGACATTAAGCCCGTTAAATTAACGGGTGCTAGAACATATGTGGTCAAACATTTGTAAAAACAACTGCCGGGCCTGGAAAAGGAGGAGGAGCCGCGGAGCCGGGCCAGGGCGGTGGGGCGCTCACAGCGGCTCGGGAGCTGCTCGACCTGCTTTTCCTTGCCTGTGCCCGAGCGGGCAGCGCTGCAGGTTGCTTGGGCGCTCCGAGAGAGAGGGAAGGGCCGGTGCTCCGGCCAACTGGAGGCGCATCGTCGCAGGGCACTGCTCGGCCCCTCTCGCCGCTTCCACAGTTTCGCCCAGCCGCCCGAAGTCTCTGCGCTCCAATCCCTGTGTCCGTGGGGCACATGCACAGTAGGACACAGGGACGGACACAGGGACTGGACGCAGAGACACTTGCACTTTATTACTGTAGATAAGTGTTGCAACTTAGACATTTTTTAAAAGTCATTCAAAGGCAAGCTGTGTCCCTCCAGATGTTGCTGAACTGCAACTTACATCACCCCTACATCACCCCTAACCATTGGCCATGCTGGCTTGAGCTAATGGGAGTTGGAGTCTGACAACTTCTGGATGGCTACAGTTTCCTCATCTTGTTCACCCACCATTGATTTTCATACTAATTTGTTGCTATTCATAAAAATTCTACTTGTTTCCTTATTTATTTCCCTTCCATTCATTTTGTTATTCCCTTTCATGTTCATTCTCTTTCTGTCTTTTTCTTTTAGCAAACTTTTAAAAAGCAGAAAATAGGGAACTGATCATGGTATAATCAAGAACAGACAGTTAATAAATTCCTTACTTCATAAGGGGGGGAAAGCAAAATGACAAGTTGGTGAAAAGATGAAGTCAATTCATAATGTGCTAAAGGATATCACAGAGCAATATGAAATAGCTGAGTGATCTCAAGTTCATTGTAGTAGACACAGTAAGCATCTTTTAAAGTTAAAATTAGCCATTTTTCTTTTCTCAGGCTTTGGTATCTGATTATTTGGTCAGATGTGAACCAGCTGAATTTCTCACAAGCTTTTTGATTTTAAGATTGCTTTTAAATCTTTAGAAATAATCCCATAAAAGCTGTTCAATGCAAATCGTTTGAAGAAACCTTTGCTAGAGGCATCTTATAGGATTTTATAATAACAGACAATATATTAGCAGAGTTGAGCAATGTGACAAATAACCTGTCTGAATGAATAAATCAATTTTATACGTTGGATATCTTTCGCAGAAAAAAGGCATACAGAAAAATCTGAAGACGCTCTCAAAGAGTTCTGATCCTAGATTGTGTGGATTGGTTAGCAAGAGTAGCATTAGCCTTAGAGCCAGTTCTGGCAATATTTGAGTGGCACTTTGTTGCAAACTGTTGCTTGCCTCGGGTGCCTGCCTCAGACTGGGTTGGCTGTATTATTATAGCAACCTGTTAATGCAAAGCAATCCTGTGTTTATTTGTAAGTTGTACTACTTTGATAGGTACCGGTAGGAGTATGTACCCACTTTGGATGAAACCTGAATCCAAAACCACAGCAGGCTGCTTCAGAGTGATTCAGGCTTTGTTGGAGGTGAAGCAGGGTTTTGAGAAAGTAGCTTAAAGTGCTGCTCCTGAAGTCTCGAGTCTGTGTCAGACATTTGGAAGAACCAAGCAATGTCAGACTATTTAAAAAGATTGCATTTCCCCTCTAAGCTCTCCATATAAGGAAAATAACTAGAGGGCAGGTGGACAAAGAGGGGTGCAGTTTTCTGACTTGAGAGCTATAGCTTCCAACTAGAATTTTTCCTTTCCAGGACTCTTTTTCCTTCCAATCATAGTGGTCTTAGGAGAGATAATAGAAGGAACAGAAAGCATCCCCCCTGAAAACCCCCTCAAGCTGCTTTTCATTCAACAAGGTCTTTAGCTTCTGAAATTTTATGCACACTATTTTCATTAAAAATTCCCTCACATATAAACGACTTTCCTTTCTCAACCCCTCTGTCCCCTGCAGCCATCTTTCAGATTTTTTTCAGGTTAAACCTAGGGGCATGTGTATGATGTATGTCATTTTCAGATAATGCCCCTTCAAAAAAAGAAAAGGGCTTACATAAATAATTTCCCCCAAACTTTAAATACTCACCTTGTGCAAAACCTCCTGTACCTATCTCTGTGAAATTTGGCAAACTTCATTCACTATGCCAGCAAATTTCATCCAATTCTGTCAAAAAAGTAAAAATGTTATAGCCATTTGTTAATTTCCTCATGTAAGTCAATGGGGAGACATATGAAGTCTTAGATTTTCTTCAGAATTGATATGAAGTGTGCCATGCCTGAATGTTGTCCAAATCAATCAACTTGCTTTCTGAACCAGTGTGCAAACTGACCCTTGTCTTCTGTGTATCTTGTCCCTAGCATTTAGGCCCATTAGTCACTGTCACCATTATTAGTTTTCCACCCAGATTAAAAAGTGTTACTTTGCATGCAAGTGTAAACAGAAATAATGAACTGGATTGATTTCTTCATACAGTATAAAAATATTGTGTGGTATTCAACTATGGGTAAACCCATTGAAATTAATTAACATGGCTAAATTGACCTTTAATTTCAGTGGATTATTCTGAGAAAAGCTTAGTTGAAAATCACCCATTTTATATAACATATGTGCATGTTTTTCTTAAATGTAAGTTGTTTGGAGAGCTTCAGATGACAAGTGAATAATAAGTTAAACAAACAAACAAACAAACAAACAAATGAAATGGAAAAAGCAGCTTTGCAGTGATAGAAATTGTGCAGTAACTACATTATTAAACTTGATATAGTGACACTGCCTCAAACCTTTCTTGGTCCATACCTATTGTTTCTTCTTTTATCTTAGCTTATATTGACCATCAGAGATATAAACAATAAAGGTTGTGGTATTACAGGAAAACATATGCTCGGCATATGGCTCAATCAGACAGGACTGCTCAAGTGATAGCCAAAAAAATGAGGGTGAATGTTAAGGGTACCTTTTTGAAAGCATTGCTGGATTTAATGTGGCCATCCATTTGGACTTCTGGGTCTGCATGCAGCTTTTCATGCAGCCTATGTCCTATGATGGGCACAAACTTGTTTCCAATGTCTTGTAGGTAACAGGATATCTCAGGTAAAGCATCTTCCCAAAGATCCACATTGGAATCATAGTAAATAAAACCAGGCATTGTGGAAAACATCCTTTTACAAGTTGATCAGCACCATTAACTCTGATTTGGACATCCTAAATCAGTGCTGCTCTCCTAGTGCTGTTGGACTCCAACTCCCAACAGCCCCAGCCAGCATTGCCAATGCTCATAAATGAGGGAAGTTGGAGCCTAGCAATATCTGAAGGGCTACAGGTTCCCCATCCCTGACCTAGAAGAAAGACTCCAGATAGTAAATATTGAAATAGCCATTAGCCGTCCTAAAATGGGACAGTATATGAAGGTTAGCCAGCAAATTGTTGCTCTAGACTCTACGCTTTAATGTATCAAGGGATAACACAGCATCTTATGGGAAAAGATGTTGTAACATTCTTACGGTTACAAATATGTGGGTTGTGTTTGTGTTATACACCTCAGCAACTATGTTCTTTAATAGGAAGTTAATGACTGGTCAGATAAGAGGAGGAAAACATATTGCAATGTAATGATAAGGAGTTAGCACAAACAAGGAGAATTGCCAAGGACAATTTTGGGAGTGGAAAGGTAACAAAATATGCAAGCCAAAACCTGCTGAAAAGGAATGATTGAGGATAGCACCTTAATAAGATAATGGGAGTTTCTAAGAGGAAAACAACTCAAAATATGGTGTGTCCAATTGGAAGGCCAGGTAGAGTATCCACAAGCTGTCCATGCATAGCTTTAGCTAATAATATTGCATAAATGATACGGGCACAAGGATTGCATGTATTTACCTGATATAAGAAGTAAGATATAAGAAGTGTATAAGAAGAGCCTAAGGGCATGTACCGTTCTCAGACCGTGCTTGTGGCAATAGCCTCATGGCTGACCATTCAGAGTTGTCTTAATGATTAATAAATCTCTATTGAGCCTGCCTTTTGTACCTGACTCCTCTTTCCTTAGAGGCTTTTGACTATCTACTCCAAGGAAGGAACCCTAGGAATTTTCCTAAGATTACCTATTGACTTGTGGGTAAAGGATCCATACATATTATTGGTTTAGATCTCAGGAAAGTGGTCTTCAAATCAGATAGACAGAGAAAGGCATAGAGAAGAAAAATACATTTCATTACTAAATAGGGAATGTCTACAACCTGTCTGTTGTGTCTTGGTAGAAAGCAGGGATAGAAAGAGATGTCTTTCCATCAGGAACAAGAAGTGGGCCATTGCAGTCTCTGTCTAAATATAATATTTCATAGCTGGAATCTTTTATTACTTAGATAAATGAGAAATACAGGTATTTTTATAGTAATTTCAGCTGGGTTACAATTGTATTGTGTTTTTTTCAGCAGAAATCAGGAAACAAAAACAGACTTCTACTGTTCAATCTATGAGCAGGTTGCGCCGAATAGACAGACATCTGTCAAGATTGTGGCAGGCTTTTTATTTGTTCCTCTTTTAGCTTGGTTTAGATTGTTCTTTGTTTTCCTTTCATAGCTGTCTTTCTGACTTTGTTGACTAAGACTGCATTCTTTGCACCTTACTCCTTAATTATGGTATGATGTGGGACTAATTAGGTGTAATACAGTGCTAGCCAGGAATTGGCCTAGCAATTACATCATTATAACCACTGTAGTGCATCCATTTAAGCTTTTAATATCTTTACATACAGTGATACCTGCCAAGTTTACACAGGTCTTTCTTCATGGACACATAGCATATTCCACAAATATGAGATACTTGCATACTCTCACCCTTCTTTCACAAAGGGCAGCTGGACTTTAGTATCCTGTAACATTTTAATAGCTGATGTCACTACTGGCAGAGGAAACCTACTATTGAGAAATAGTCCGTGTTTTGAAATTGGGCACATCTGAAGGGAGCAGCTGCATACAAAAATGCCTATATAGGCAGATGTATAACAAGACTGAGTGTGATGGAGGGGTTTTACTAGCTTGTATGAAGGTTTACCAAAGTTGGTATTCTTATCAACATTGCGACCCTATTATATATCTTGTATTTATGTTGCAAGTTGCTAACAGTCACCAGTAATTTCTTTATATTAGCACAATAAGTAACCCCTTTCAACCCCCCAGAAAAGAAATTTGAAAGTATGAATGGTTGTACTAATCGTAGTAAAGGCAAGCCATCCTCAAGGACTCCATTCTGGAGTTAGAGCAACTCTTAATTTTTGAAAACAAAAGCAGTCACAGAGATTGCATGGGTGGAGGGGCGTGCAGATCAGGCGTGCAGATGAGGGAAGGAGCAGCTGCAGAGATAGGATGGGTTGTGGGGGAGAGAGGAAGTGGAGTCACCTCCACTGCATGGTTTGAAGGGGGGGATGGGGGTGCATCATGCCGCCATCAGTGGGGCAGCCAGTGGTTGCAGCCAGCAAAGATGCACGACTACTGTGGCTGCTGCTGCTTTCCTGCTGACTGAGAAAATCTGCTCCGCCTCAGTGCCAGAGGAAGGTAGTGCCACGGTGCTTTGAAGTGAGGGTAATCAGCTGCCCTGTTTTGTCAGCATGAGGGGGAAAGCAGCACCTCGCAACTGGCTGCCCTGTTTTCCCTCAGCGTAAGTGCAGATCAGATCAGCAGCGTTATCAGCTGAGATAATCATGCGGTATGGGTGGTGCCTTGAAATTGACCGCCCTGCTCACCGTTGCACATGGAGTGATATATTGCCAGGTCAAAATAGTTATTGTGGTGTGATTTCAAAACTGATTTTGGCCCAATATATTGAAAAATTACACAGCGCTAAAACAGGCCATAAAATTTGTGATATTGCCTTGCAAAAATGACAGAAATTTAGTTGAGGGGGGTGGCAAGGGATGGGGCTGCAGACCCCTTGGGTGTGTTCCGCAGACCCCTAATTGGGAACCACTGGTAAGAGTTGCCTTCAGTAGTGCTGCTTCACTTTCAGGATTTGGCTGAGAGAGCTGCTGGGTACAAGATTGGTAGAGAGATTTAAGTCAGGGGTAAGGTAGAGAGTGTGGTTCGAATCCCCGTGACGGGGTGAGCTCCCGTTTATCGGTCCCTGCTCCTCCAACCTAGCAGTTCGAAAGCACGTCAGAGTGCAAGTAGATAAATAGGTACCGCTCCGGTGGGAAGGTAAACAGCGTTTCCGTGCGCTGCTCTGGTTCGCCAGAAGCAGCTTTGTCATGCTGGCCACATGACCTGGAAGCTGTACGCCGGCTCCCTCGGCCAATAATGCGAGAGGAGCGCCGCAACCCCAGAGTCGGTCACGACTGGACCTAATGGTAGAGAGTGGAAGAACTTGGCCAAAGTTTAAAAAGGGAGGGGAGAACTAGATTAAGAGAGAGCGGACCCCATTTTCTGGCCTACATCTGGAGTAGTGGTACAAGTCTCTTAATACATTCTACAATTTTAGATCATCCATGGAATACGGGCAGCACTTACAGAAAGCCATGGACGGTACTTGTATTGTTCCACTGTTCTTGAAGAAATACAACATACAACAAGGCTCTTTTATCTAATAAAAAAGGCATTCTTTTATTTGAGACTCCCTTGACCAAGTTCTAAAATGACTGCCTACAACAAACCATAATAAAATTAAGGTATGTTTCCCTTGAAAAAGGAACATTTCTAGCATATTTTATTACTTTCCATTATTGAAATGCATTACTATCATCACTTATAATAGATATGGAATGCATCACAGTCTGTGTTAAGTGCTTAGAATCAGGAAGTGCCAAAATGTTTTAGAACCATGATGTTCTCCCTTAACAAAAATGCCTTTGAATTAATTAAAAAGGATATTAATTCCTATTTTGACTGTGGGATTCTTTCATTCTCAGATTAATTTCTGCATTGCAGTGAAAGTGGTATATCCCCAGAAGTACAGTACAACAACATAATGCCGTTAGTAAGCCACTGGTGAAACCATATTATGCAACCATTCTGTTTACAGCTGCTTAATTAGAGAACTAGCTGAATCTTATTTTTAAAGGGAAAAAGATAGGTGCAAATTGGCTATCACCTATAGTATCTACAGGAGTATTCATTAATAAGATGAATTGCAAAACAATTTCGTAATGTGATATATAACTATTAACATCTCATGCTTGTTCAGCACTTCATTGGACGAGGTACAGCAGATTAAGGAACCCTCAAAGGATTGAATTTATAAATAAGAATTTAAACACTATTCTTATACCAAAAGCCATTTCTTATCTTGTCCTTATATTTATTTGTTTGTTTAAAAGCTTTTCTGATTTGCCAGGAAATTAAGGCAGGTAGCAAAGGTAAAAGTAAAATATAGATTTAAAAAATCACCCCCTTTAAAAGCAAACTCAGCTGGTGAGAATGTAAGCAAAACAGTCACTGAGAAACAAGAGGGGGTATCAGCATGCCCTACAGAACCCCAAGGTTTGCAGGAGTACCAAAAATATTTAGGGGGAATCTAATGGGGCACTTCACCCCACACCTTGCCACAAAAAAGGCACAAAATATGGACTATGTTCAGTGGCCCCAAAATGCTGAATGTCTGTGGAACAGTAAGGAATGGAAAAACAGCAGGGAAGGCTAATTGAATGTATTTGGAAAGGGGGCATAGCTGGTTTTCTGGAAGCCCAAACAGGAGCATTCCAGACCATAGGAGCCAATTCCAGGGGGCCATGGGTGCTTGGGCACCCACAAAGTCAATGAGAAAAGCTGGCAGGCAGCAGCAGTGCTGCCTCTGAAAGTGCTGCCCTCCGCAGCCATCTCTCTGCCTCCGAGTCTGAGCACCTCCCTGCAGAAAAGGGCGCCTCACTGCCTGCAGAGAGGGGGAAGAGGAGCCTGGTGGCGGCGGTTGCAACGAGGACATGCAATATCACATGCACACGCCTACACGTAGTGCATGTGACTTCACACACACTACGTGTAGGCATTGTGTGTGACATTATGCAGCGGCGGGCACCCACAATCCTGAGGGTGAGATGGCACCCCTGTTCCGCACTACAACACTTTTACCACATTAAAAACAAGTTCAAGAAATAACTAAAATAGTGGCAGAATTTCAGCTAGACACTCAGTTGAAAGAGTTAAAACGGGTCAAATGATAGCACCAAGGTTCAGGTTACTTCTAAGAACACCCAACCCAAATGTCTTCTGGAACAAGAAAGTATTCAGATTGCGACAAGAGCAAAGAGCAAAGGGGCTTCTTGTGGGTGTGAGTTCTGGATACAATGCTATAGCCAAGCAGATTCTGTCCTGTATGTTCCATCAAACAATGAGGGAACACAGATCTAGGCTTTATCCAAAGACCAGAGAGGGGGGGGGGGGAGAGAGAGAGAGAGAGAGAGAGAGAGAGAGAGAGAGAGAGAGAGAGAGAGAGAGAGAATGTAGGTTGCTATAGAAGTAAGGTGGAGCTCCTATGAAAGAATAACCTTGCCTGCCATGATCTTGCTATTTATCCTCTACTTCCAATGAACATTGGTTAGGTAAGTGGTTGGGGTTGTTTAGTGGATGGGGGAAGATAAAATTGGGTAATTGTCCAAGCTTGCATTGTGTCAGAAAGCAGAATATTTGTAGTTATTATGCTGATTCATTTGATAACCCTGATACCAACTATCTTCTTGGTCTAATGGCAGCCATCTTAGCTTGAGCATTGGACTGGGCTGATTTACGTAACAACAGCATACAATGTGCAGCACAGGTCTCAAAAAGTGAAGTGAAAAGAGAACAAGGATCAGATAGGAAATAAAGCCACATTATTGATCAAATTAGTACAATGTTTCCTGTTTCCCATGTGCACTTTGTCAGTGTGGCAGGCATAAAGCCATAGGCAGAGACTGAATTGCAGGTCAGGTTCTCTGAAGTTCCCAGGTGACCACCCCTACCTGTCCAAAGCTGGCACTGAGAGTGTCTTCCTCCTGCCCAATCCAATGCAAAGAGCTTTTTAAGTCCCCCACCTTGCATTCTGGACTCTAGGTAGGTCATGCAAGAGCTTCCATGAGATCTCAGACAGCCCTTTCAGAGGGGGACCGTTCTTGCAATCCTGCCCCTTTAAAAAAAAAACAAATCTGCAATCTTCATAAAGCTGTGGTTGTGTATGTAAAGTCAGCGTAAGATGAGATCTACCTGTACGTAATATGATAGGATGAAATTGCATGGTTCTCTTCAAGGAAGGTACCACTGTGCAATTGGGCTTCAGAGATAATGGGAATTTTACTATAACATTGGCAACCTTTTGCTCCTCTGTATGAGAGAAATGTCTCATTGATTTCCTTTCTCTCATCTACGGTTGAATAGTAATAGCTTTTCTATAATACCCGAATGTATTTTTCTTATAATCCACTATAGATAAAGAGTAAGGTCTCTCAATACTAATGATACTCTTAGGAACAAAATGTTATAAAGGATAAGACATCAACCTTGGGTCTGCCTGTAGATGGTTGACGAGCAGGAGAAATGAAATCTCATTTATGCCTTCATCACTTTTGCACATGTTTTTCCAACATTCAGTTGCCTGCAAAGAGTATAGTATTTATAGCACAGAGTAATTTGTTACACTGCTGAATTTTTCTCTTGCCAAAACATATTGCCAAGTTTTTTTTAAGGAGAGTAATTCATTTTGTTCTCCATTTTTAATAGGTATATGTGTGTATTTGTTGATCTTAGTACAGTGGTACCTCGGGTTAAGTCAGTGGTGGCTAACCTTGGCACTCCAGATGTTTTGGAACTACAACTCCCATCATCCCTAGCTAACAGGACCAGTGGTCAGGGATGATGGGAGTTGTAGTCCCAAAACATCTGGAGTGCCAAGGTTAGCCACCACTGGGTTAAGTACTTAATTCGTTCCGGAGGTCCGTTCTTAACCTGAAGCGTACTTAACTTGAAGCACCACTTTAGCTAATGGGACCTCCTGCTGCCGCTGTGCCGCCAGAGCACGATTTCTGTTCTTAGCGGAGTTCTTAACCTGAAGCATACTTAACCTGAAGCGTACTTAACCCGAGGTACCACTGTATTTGCCAGGCATGCACCTCAGCAGCAGGTACATTTGATTCCAATCATCCATTCAGACTCCTCTCTCCTTTGCCCATTCCCATTATTCATGTAGTCTCCCTTTTCCACGCTTTCTTTCCACAACCAATGTCCTCCCTAAATCCCCAGCTCTCCCTTCCGGCAGTCTCCTCTTCCCTATTTCTTAGGACCAGCTCTCCTAATGCACTGGGAACAAATTAATATCTGGAACTATGGCCTTAAAGTAAAGTGATTTTAAAAAGCTGCTGTTCTTGATCAACAGTTTTGGGATCTAGATCTGTGTTGCCTGCTGAACGATCATATTCATTTCATTTTCTTTGTCATAAATTGGATAGCTGGAAATGCCATCTATTTGTGCTAGAGTATGACTTTTATAACCTTGCTGGAGTGAGACCTGTGTAAGCGATTAGAAGTCATCTTTCTATGGTAGCATCTGCAGTGTAGTTTGTAGAGGGAAATGTCCAGACTACCTTTATCACTGTTCTGTGTTGTTATTTTCCCTAAGGTTTCAGTGAGTTTTGGAAATGGAACATAATGTACTTATTTGATATAATTGTATGAACCCTGAGGATAAATATGCCTTTGACAAGAGTGAGTTAGCTGTGGCAAAAGGGATTGGCTAGAGAAAGGGAAATTAGCTCAATTCTCCCTTCAGTTTGGTGGCAGAATTTTAAGAAGCCAAGGGAGAGAGGCCTCTCAGTAGATCACTGTTTCTGAATAGATAATAATGCTAACCTACCACATAGGGGGGTTGGAGTTTAATTAATTAAAGTTGTAAATCACTGAGAGAGTCTCAACTGGTAAACATTGCAGTAAAGAAATGCAAAAACATCGACAATGTTCAAGTTAATTCTTGAGAGTAAGCTGAAAATAAAACGTCCTATTGTACTAGGAATGGCTTTAAAGGCAAGAACATTTAGTGAGAAAGCAAAGTGAAAATAAATAAATCTGATAGCCAACAGATTCTTTATCCAGTTTATGAACAAACGTGCAATTGCAATATTTTCTGAAGAATATTCCCCCTGAACCACAGATTTTCCTCCAGTCAAAGCATTTGTGTAATAATTTCATTAATGCTTAAATTATTCATTGAGTATTTTTTTATTTCAGTAAAATAATTGAGCCAACAAAAATGGTATTGAATAGTTAACAATTACTGTAAAGCTAATAGTTTTGGGCAGGAATTCCAATTGTACAGAGTCCTGAAAGGTGGACACTGGTGGGGACGGACGGACTGCAGTTGTCTAGTTACCTTGCATCTCCCCCAAACTACTTAACAGACAGATAGTCTTTTTGTTTATCCTTGCTTGGAAATTTGAAAACACAGCAGAGTATGGTAGAATTCCAAGCCCAAGTTTGGCGAACTCTTGGAAGGATGCTGAACTTCCAAAAAGAGCTTTTAATTTCTTCAATGAAACATGCCAACAGCTCTTCAGTGCAATGTCATCATTGCACCCATGTTATAGTGGAAGCAAAAGCCAGGTACACCAGCAGAAGAAAAACAGAATTGCACCATAGCTGTCAACTTTTCCCTTTTCTCGTGAGGAATCCTATTCAGAATAAGGGAATTTCCTGCAAAAAGGGGGGGGGGAAGTTGACAGCTATGAATTGCACAGTTAATATTTCTTGCATTGCAGATACTAGGACCACTTATTTTCCTGTTCACTCTTTTCCTGTGAAGTTTGATTCTTTTGGCAGCGGTGGCAGGGGGTGGGGAACAGACCTCTTAGAGTTGCCACAAACCATAGAACATAGCTGTGAGGATTTGAGTTTGCCCATGTTAATTGCATCAAATCAACACACTTGATTGCTTACGTACAAAGCAATCATGTTTACTCTAGTTGGTGTTCACCAGATAAATACAGTGTTAATAATGTGATTAAGAATTAATTTTTACATTAGTGTAAATTATCATTATCTGCAAAGGGGTAATTTATTCAGGCTGCTCAGGGACTCACTTTTATTTATAGACAAATTGTGATAAGAATAGCTTTCTGATGTTTTCGTTTGTCGACACGGAAGTGATTAATGCATAGTTGTTTGCATTCTAAGTACTTTGTGGATCAGATCAGTATTTGTGCACTGTGTCAAATTTTATTCTGCTCATGTCAAAATACTTATTACTGCTGACAGGTGTAACATACCCACATTAATTCCTTTATCCAATTTTCTAATTGCTTTTTTGGCAAGAGATGGCAGCCATTTAGTCTTTCATGATCTATTTGTCTTTATGGCATAATAATGCACTTTTAAAAATTAGATGCACCTAGCTTTCAAATGACTGCCCAGAAAATAGATGACCAAGTACTTAAATAAAATGGGTGTTCTTTTTCTTGGAATATAAATGAGTAGAGAACATTTCACACATTTAGCTCATTTCACTTTGTGATGATAGTGAATATTTTTAAAGGATTTTATTAATCCTTTTTCATCTTTACTGGAATCTAGTTGCATACTGCTGCAAAAAAAAAAAAAAAAGAACAGAAATTCATTTGTCTAAATGAAACCTAGCCTTCCCCAAAAGAACTGATCACTATCACTGATTTTTTGAGCACAGCTATGCAAGCACAACCTATGTTTCTACATTGCTAGGAACAGTACAGCATCCATCTCAAGCATGTTTCCTTTTCCTCCTCCTAGGGATGCATGCACGCTGCCCCTAGCTGGACCAGGACAATTTTTTTGAAGTCAATAAAAATGATATTATATTATTAAAGTCCACATTCTAGTAATACCTTAGGACCAGTGAAAAAGTCAAGAAAAATGTGGCAAGCTTTTAAATTTTCCTGCACTCATCATCAGGCGTGTGGGGTGATTTGTGGGGGGAAACAAACAAACGAAAGTAGGAAAAAAATTGGTTTGATGTTGTAGCCAGAATGTTTAGCTTGTGGACTAAGTTCCAAGAAGGTGATTGCAAGCAGAGTAAGTCTCTGCCAGGCGTTACCATGCAGAAAACATGTTCCCCCATCTAGGAATCTGACCGGTTGCAAACCCCAGGGCAAAAGTGGGGAAACTGTGATCCTCCAGATGTTTCTGGACTAAAACACATTCCAGCGCCAGCTGGCATGGCCAGTGGTTAGGAATTGTTGTTGTTATTTTGATTTAAATATAGCATATAAATATTTGGCAAATGCAGATACCCCTAATACACAAAAATTAAATAACATTAAATACAATATTAAAACCAACAACTAAAACTCAAATCAAATACAAATTAGGATAACTGTTGGGTTCATAAATTGTTTGCTGTGGCTTATATGAGTTTTAAAGGATGGGAAATGTTTTCATCTTCATAGTGCTACAGACACCATGATTTAAGAAATAATTGACAGTGCAAGAAAATTAGATATATGCTTAACTGTCACTGAAATCAGTGGCACTCAGATGTGCTTAAACTTTACTGGACTGCACCTTATGTATTTATCTCCCCCCCACCCCCAAACTTTTTTGTAAGCTTTATTCATTCAGGCCAACAAAGGAAAACAGGGAGGACACCCGCCCACACCCAGTTTATTTTTAAGAAGACATCTGTTTCCTCCATATATTATCCACTCCAAATGGTTTATTAACTGTCTCACTGTCTTCGGCTTTTTTTTTCTTTTTTGGCACACCATTAACAGCTACTTCTTCTTACTATCCAAAATGTGACAATTCCAGCAAATAAATCACAGTTCTTAAGTGCTTTGGGTAAACAAGCATGTGCCTTATCTCTCCCCCCAAAAGCTGTGGAAAGTGTATGATAAACTGTACATTTCAAAGAATGTGTCTTGTCCCACTGAAATAACTTTGATTTATGGTTATGTATTTATCTTTAAACAACTGACAAACCTAAGGGTATCTGAATTATTATCATTTGCTCTATGCTGCCTGGGTCTCTTCCTACAAACTTGAAATGATATACACTAAGATTGCACTTCTGCTTTCCCAGCCTTAACGTGCTATAAAACATTTTCTCAGGCAAAACCAGAAAATGCTAGATGTACTTGATTCTGATGAAGTTCAGTTGAAAATTGTTAATGGTAATACCATTTGATTCAGGATATGTTATCAGAATTTTATTGACACAAAATTAAAATAGTAAAAGTCTCTTAAGATTCTGTAAGTTTTAGCAGCTGAAAATATTTTATTGATGTGAATTTCAAAAATCAAGGGCTCTCTCTCACATATCTATATAGCCATTTTTAAAGGTAAAGGGACCTCTGACAGTTCAGTCACGAACGACTCTGGGGTTGCGGCGCTCGTCTTGCTTTACAGGCCAAGGGAGTCAGCGTTTGTCTCCCGCAGAAAGTTTTTCCGGATCATGTGACCAGCATGACTAAGGCGCAATGGAACACCGACACAACAGCATCACACCAATCCACTTTTGTCTTGGGGGCGGGGGATATGCCAAAAATGGAAACCAGTGGCTCCTGATCCATAATCATAAGGGCCAAACTACCCAGGCATAGGAGAGCTATGATCTCATAAAGTATTTTAATTTTGGTATTTTACAAAACAGGGACTTGTAAGTTTCCTCCGCAGCCAGTAAGCAGGTGGTAGTGGGTAAATTGTATCAGGGAATCAACAGAGACTAAATGGATTAAGGCAGCATCTCAACAATGTGGCGCTGATTTAATTAATACCCCTCTACAAAGCTGCTCCAAGTTGAGGTAGGGGAAATACCTGAATGGTAAAATTTGATTCCTAAACAGAGCATGACTGATTCATACAAATGTCTGCAGTGCCCAAATTTACTTTTATGTTGTGAGGGTTGTATACGACTAGGTATGTAATCAGCTATACCACAGGCTATAAAATCTTTGAATCAGCTGACCAGGTAAGGTTGGCTGGGCTGGAAGTCCCAATGCATGCAGCTTTAGCAACAGTATGATTTCTGATGGCCAGTATATATGTTTGCCACAATTTCTCATTTGCTGCTCCTTTTTCTGCTCCTTAACTTTATCACAAGGAATTCTAGCACAAATTGCTGTGAACACCTTTAAGTTCTGACCTCCACATTAAAATAAATTCTGGGGAGTTTTCTCACAAGCAGACTTGTGCAGGGGAATGTTGATAAGTATAATATATCTCATCTCAGTTTTTCTGCATGTTTGCTCACTAAATGTATCCCAGTTCTAGAGTAATAAATATTGGTTACTTTCTGTTAATTAATAGAAATTGATAATTGTTTATGCAGTGGAAAATAATACTATTTTCTTCTCTTACTGCAGAATTGCATGTCAGCATATTTAACATTGCTAAACTGTCACTTGTTTTTATATCCTTAAATCAGTTGACATTTACATGTAGTTTTGTATTTTGCATGTAAATGGAAAAGTTTAATGGCTTTGAACTGCAAATCAAAACCCATTGACAGAGCTTCCCCCTGGATATTTTTCTTTTTTGTCTTAAGAACATGACAGCATTGCTTTCTAAATATTTACACATAAGAGGGTAAAATGACTGTTTTTGACCGCAAAGGTTTTAGAAATATCTTCAATACATAATTAAACATGTAAGCTCTGAAATGAGAAATTCATATGATTTATCAAATGCAAAATATGGAAACATGACTAATTATAAATCATTTTCAAGTGCTAAGAATTTTGTAGATTTGCATTCTGTAGTGTATGTATTTGCTACTTCTTGAATCTTACACTCAAGAAATTTGTGTTGCTGTGACTTATATTGATGTGCTCATATATGAATGCCAGGGAGTCCTCTTCAAAAGAAAATAGTTATGTATCTGTATTTAGTCCAAGTGAAAGATCCATGAGATGCCCCATAAAGTCCAAGAAAGAGAATAGATCTGTGTGCACAAGGAAATGTGCATATATATTTGCTTCAATAAAATGAATAGGAATAAGCCTTTTGTGGAGGAGAGTTATTTGTGCCCCTTGCCTCTGATGCTGGATTTTACCCCAAAGAATGGTCACACAAGTGTAGCCAGAACTGAAATTCCACATGCAGATATTATTTTAAAGATAAAAAAGCAGTAAACTATTCCAAGGTAGTTTATAAAAGGATGTCATATAGAGGAGGGAGAAAGGTTGTTTTCTGCTGCTCCAGAGAAGCGGACACGGAGCAATGGATTCAAACTACAAGAAAGAAGATTCCACCTAAACATTAGAAAGTACTTCCTGACAGTAAGAGCTGTTCGACAGTGGAATTTGCTGCCAAGGAGTGTGTTGGAGTCTCCTTCTTTGGAGGTCTTTAAGCAGAGGCTTGACAGCCACCTGTCAGGAATGCTTTGATGGTGTTTCCTGCTTGGCAGGGGGTTGGACTGGATGGCCCTTGTGGTCTCTTCCAACTCTATGATTCTATGATTCTGTCTGTTAGAGTGGCCACTGCAGTTCAGAGTGGAGGGCGGGGGGAGACACACTCGCACATGTTCAGTTCAGAATCGAAGTCTCTTCAATTAAAATTAAATAAAATTGCAGAATAGCTTGGTTAATTCTGGGCCCAGTTTAGACCTAATCATACTTTTGATGACATTAGAAATGGAACAGAATTGGAATCCCTTTACCCAACCTCCTGTGATCTCCGGCCAGGGAAGAACTATTGGGGTGATGGCTTGGATCTGAGTTCTAGATGCTGTTTCTGAGCATACCAATGTGCAGGTTGGTCTCTGTATGCTTACCAGGTGGTGGAGAGCAGAGAACAGTCTTCTACTTTTCTTTGCTTTCTGCTTTTCCCCCAGTCCAGACAAACAATTAAAGAGGTCTGACAAACAGTGACTTTCCGGCCCCCATCTGCTCTCAAATCTCCTTAAAAAAAAACCCTTTTTGAAGGTTGGGGGATGCTTCTGAATGGGGTAGACTGTACAGGTTGCTGAGGGAGAAATAGGGATAAAGCAGCACAAACAATGACCCAAGCACATATTACAGCTCTAGAGTGGACACAGCTATAGATAGACCAATGGTCTGGCTGAGAATAAGACAGCTTCCTTTGTTCTTAATTATTAGATCTTATTCTTCCCTATGTTCTGCATTGCTTCTTTTAGCTTTGCTTCAAAAGCAAGTTGCTATCTGTCCCCTGTTGCAAAGCTTTGCTTTCCCCCTCTGTGTTGAACCCAAGGCGAGACTGCTCCAGAAGGCCTGCAAACACTATACTGGTAGTCAAGATAACCCTGGGACTAGTTGGCAGTTATTGCAAGGATAAGCTCACGTATGCTTATAAATGCACTTGCTTTGATAAATGCTAACTGGCTTGCTTTGTTGCTGTTCTTACTTGTGGGCCCTGGGATAGTGGCCTCTTGGCCTAGAAAGGGAATCTTGGAATTGATAGTTGCCACCTATGCCCTCAAGGGTCAGGTGGGTGGATGAGAGATTCTGGCCCAATGGACGTATGCTGTCTTTTGTATAAGTTATGCTTAACATATTAGTGCTTTCCGGACAAGTCATGATGGCCTCTCACTGCTGCAATGTCTGAACCAGATCACATTAGATCAGTCCAATTTGTTATCTTTTTGATTTTAACACAAATATTTTCTTCATGTATATTTGATTTAATTTAAAATGTGAGGGGGGAAATCCTCACCTTTTATCTTTAGCAATATATTCTTTTTCCTTCTCTCTCTGTGTGGTGGGAGTGGGGGAACTACTGCGAGCACAGCTGTTTTTGAAAACGTAACACAGTATTCTTCCCACTGTGCTTTCTGTATAAGTTGTTGAGTGATACTAATCCTATGAGAAACTGTAGTGCTGAAACATCATATTGCTGATCTGAATGTTTCAGTAATTAACATATGTTACTAAATTTGCTGAAATGAAAAACATTATCTTTTAGGTCATTTCTTTCTTTCTTTTGCCATTTTAATTGAATAATGCAAGTTATTCATGAAAACCTGTATTTAAGTCAATGAAATGAAAGGTTCATTTAAAACAACAATCAACAAGGATTGTTCACGGGGAAACATTTTATTGTGGATAGTTGTAAATGTTTTAAATGAAGAATCCAATATGTAGCAATATAAAATAACCTAGATCACGTAATACAATTTCTTCTCCATTTTCAGGGTTCTCCAAAGCCAATTGCCATTGAGCCTTGCTCAGGAAACAAAGCAGCAGTACTTACGGTGTTTTTATGCCTGCCAAGAGGGTCATCAGGAGTCCCACCACCTGGTCAGTCAGGTAAGAATTCTCCTAAATAGCAGCTATTGCTCTGATTCATTTGTTGTTATCCTAAGTATATACTGATTGGATATTTACATTAAAAATGAATTCAGCCTCCAGTATACCGGTAGTTGTCCAACCATACAAGTTGCTCTTCAGAATAAGGACCAGTTGCAATTTTTCAGCTTGTTATAACTTAACTTCTCCCATATATACCTGCCCATTCATTCACTGAGCTCCTCATTGAAGGCCCTTCACCTGGTCCCCCTACCTAGTGAAGTGGGTTGTTACTAGGGAGAGGGCTTTTTTTGGTGGTAGCACCATGCTTATGGGAATGCTTTCCCCAGAGAGGATAGCCTGGCACCCAAGCTATGGTCTTTTATAGACAAATTAAAACCTTTATTTTGTTCTCCAAGGCCTTTTAATAGGTATAGTTACCTGGTGTTTTTAGATAGCTGTATCATGTTACTCTGCTTCTGGTTTGTTTGTTTTTTCTTCCCCCCCCCCCCCCGATATAAAATTGTTCCTAGATGCTATGCCTATGTTGGATTTTAATGTGTGGGGTCCCCCCTATGTTTACATTATTTATACATGGTTTTGCTGTTTTTATGGCTTGAATTTAGTTTGTTGTAGTTTTAATGGGTTTGTGAACCATCCAGAGAGCTATGATGTGTTGGCAGTATATACATTTAATAAATAAAATGACAAGTTATATTATCCAATCACTTCTGTTTTCTTTTGAAGTCTAGTTCTTTCTCTTTCTTTCTTTCTTTCTTTCTTTCTTTCTTTCTTTCTTTCTTTCTTTCTTTCTTTCCTTCTTTCCTTCCTTTTTGCCTTGTCTAGTGAGCTAATAAGCATTTTTTGCTCAGCCACTGAAAAGGCTGGCTTCCTTTGAGTTGTTGCTTTGTGCCAGGAAATTTAGAACAAAGCTGACAAGGCATGGTTTGTTGCGCTTCCTTTATGTTTACCGTTCAAACTGTTAACCCCTTTCTAGCTTCTTCACACTTCTCAGAAGACTAGTCAAATAAAGACTAGTAGCACACCTGTGTATACATATGTACATTTTTATATGGAACTATTCATTATAAAGATGCCACATTTGAAACTGTTTGCAAAGTACTGTGCCCCGATGATCCTGTCTAGTTTGTTTGTTTTTGCCTGCCTTTCCACCTAATATGGGGACTCAAGACTACCTCCAGTAAAATATAAAAAAGAGATTCTTTTAGGTTTGCCAGTATGGGCTTAGAAAAAGGATGGACATTAGGATTAAAACATAGTGGTATGTGTTTTAAACCAGCAAGCCAACTATAATTGTTAGTCTCTCTGAGATGGAAGTCTGCTGCAGTGAACTCTCTACTCAAAATGGGACGTGGGGAAATAACCCCATTTTGCTTCTAAACAATTTCTCTAAATCAGTGATGGCTAACCTTGACACTCCAGATGTTTTGGGACTACAACTCTCATCATCCCTGACCACTGGTCCTGTTAGCTAGGGATGATGGGAGTTGTAGTTCCAAAACATCTGGAGTGTCAAGGTTAGCCATCACTGCTCTAAATGATGTTACATAGCATCATCCTGAAGGGACTCCAGGATGGCCACCCAAAGAAGTGCTGGCACTGATTATTCAGCAAAGGTTTACCACCTCCCTATTGCTAAAATCTCCCCTCTCTGATTTGCAAACCCACAAAGGGGTAGCAAAAATTGGAAGGAGATCTTTTGGCTTGGCATTAGAGATTTAGTTGAAAATATTTAGTCTATCATATTTACTCTAGCAGAAGGAAAGGTCCATAGATAAATTCTTAGGCAATAACTTTGCATGTAGATGGTCCTGGGTTCAATCCTCACCGCCTCTAGGCAAGTCTGGGAATGTCTATTGTTTGAAACCCTGGAGAGCTTCTGTCAGCCAATGTAGACAATACTGAACTACCGTACATGGACAAAGGCAACTTCCTATGTTCCTTATTGACTACTATGTTTCTTGGAGAGTTTCCTGAGGGTGTTTGCTCCGCTTCATCACTGAATGTACAGCTGTTATTTCTTCCCTATTTTGCCCTCAACTTTTGCTCTTCCTCTCCCCAGTGCCTAAAATGTTTGTGTCAGGTAAGAAGGCAAGGGAAGCAAACCTAAATTTGCTGTTGGCAGCTGAAGCCTTGCCCTTCAGAGGGTCAGATTTGTTCAAGAGCTGCCACTTCACAGCCCCTATATTATTGACTAGTATGCCACAGTGGGGCTAATTATAGTGATAATTATATGTGATGGAAATGCAGTTTGGAACATTTCAATAAACAGCCTGGGGAATACTATGTAGCCACACAATATAAATATAGATGCCCTGGAAATTCTGCAATTCAAATAGCCAGAAAGGAAACTCTGAAACTAGAATAAATATTCCCAATTCTCTCTCTCTCTCTCTCTCTCTCTCTCTCTCTCTCTCTCTCACACACACACACACACACACACACACACACACACACAGAGAGAGAGAGAGAGAGAGAGAGAGAGAGAGAGAACGAGGAAATAGAAGCAATAGGACATAGGCTAGAGATTGTTGTTGTTATTTCATCATCTGCTTCTTCTCATGAGAATCAAGGGTGACTAACAACAAAAGTACACCATTAAAAAAAAAGTGAAAGCACAGTACAAAGTATAGCAGACTTTTGGTACCAAGTAGTTATGTCTTGCCTTCTAACCCCTAAGATCTCAAACTAAGACTTTTCTAGATTCAAATCCTCATCCATTACTCCATTTACCCACCCAAGTAATTAATGGAGGTGTGTCTATGCCTATAGTCCTGATATACCCAATACTGATTTATATGTATTTATATTTGTAATATCAACTAATGGAGTCATCTGAGGTGAAGATGCATATGCCCCAAAGGCCCCAATTATACCCATTGAAAGCTCTGCATGGAACAGGGATAGCATGGAGATGGCCTAGGATCTGAGTATGATGTAACTAATCTCCCTCCATTGGGGCCAATAAGGAGATACTAAAAAAAAGCAAAGATCCATGTGGGGAAAATTCAGAACATCTGCCCTCCCTTTTCCACCCTGGCCAGCGCAAGCCGGTAGGACTTTTCAGTGCACATTGACTCCCCCACGTCATGCACACCCCTATTGTCACTTCAGGTTGTCCTGCAAGGTAGTGTCCTCTGTATGGGCCAAGTTTTTAAAATCTGTAAGTTTCCTCAGTTTATTTTATTTAACAGCAGTATAAGAAAATAAAGAAATCAAGGGTAATGGTACCTTAGGAAATATTCAGGCTTGAGAGGAGTATATGTCTGGATAGGAAACCTAGTACAGAACAATAGTTTAAACATTATACATATGAAATTTATGGGAAGTTGGAGAGTAATATTCTATTTATATTGTATTGTATTGTATTTATGGGATGTTGGAGAGTAATACTTTTGTATCAGTATTTCCAGATTTGTCATAAAATATGTATACTGGTTGGGACGTGGGTGGCGCTGTGGTCTAAACCACTGAGCCTAGGGCTTGTCGATTGGAAGGTCGGCAGTTCGAATCCCTGCAACGGGGTGAGCTCCCGTTGCTTGGTCCCAGCTCCTGCCAACCTAGCAGTTTGAAAGCACGTCAAAAGTGCAGGTAGATAAATAGGTACCTCTCCGGCAGGAAGGTAAACGGTGTTTCTATGCGCTGCTCTGGTTTTGCCAGAAGCGGCTTAGTCATGCTGGCCACATGACCCCAGAAACAGTTAGGTACTATTTTTGGGAACAGGTAGGTACTATTATGGGAACAGGTAGGTACTATTATGTCAAATGAGACTTGGACCTTGTGATGATACCTTGGATAAAAATTAACTTTGAGTACAAAGTTTTAAAAAAATAAAATCAGTTACGCCATCTAGGGGACATGTGTACACAGCCAAAGAAAGCCTGTGAAATGTAGGAGGGGGAGAAAGGGAGGAGGAGAAATAAGTGCGTTGCCAGCCCTCTGATCAATGCTTCCAAAGTGCTGAGCATAGGACTAGCAGTGCCCTTTGTGCTGCACTTCCCAAGCACCCACTTGACAGCTGGCTGGTGAGAGTTTGGAAATCCTACACAAGCCATTAGGACAGGGTCAGAGAAGGTAGGTAGATGGACAGTATTTTTTTGTTAGAAAAAAAGTAATATTCCTAATGCTTTGAGATGACAAGATACACAATAATGTGTACCCATTTAAATTGTTACAACTTTTTTCTCAATACCTGTTTTTATGGCTTGAGTTTGAAAGTTTTAATGGAAATGTATTGTTTCCCTCTTTAAACAATACAATAAAAAGAGAAATCAATTTCTAATTAGATCTGAAATTTCTTAAGTGAATTCACTAACATATCTTGCGTTCGGGCCTTAACTAAAAGTAGCAATGAGTTATCTGTTCCTTAGTGCTAATAGCTAGGGCTTAATTGCAAATAGCAGGGCAAGTCAATAGATTTCCCATATGCAAGCTGAAAATATAGAAACTAACCTACAATGCTTTACTGTAAATAGTAAACAATCTCAAGCCTGCCTCTCTATAGCACCAGTACAACCATATAACTGGTTTTTCCATACCCTGCATTTGTGCTGATTTTTGACGAATCAGT